>LR752064.1:0-45863 GCA_902729485.2 Mus minutoides | reverse complement strand
AAATTATGGGTTGAAATCTCTGTAACCATAAACCAAAATACATAAGTCTCCCTTTCAGTTGTTTATATCATGCCTCCTGTCACAGTGACAAGATTTGACAAAGTGACAAAGCCCAAGCATTACCAAACAGGACAGCTTGTTCAAACAAATTCCAAAGCCTTGCCCCCCCCACCCCCTTGCCCCTGACCCCAGACCAACTGGATTCTCCAAAGAAGTCCAGAAGTCAGAACCACAACAGGTTTCCAGGTAATTCTTAAGCAGTGCTCTGTCACCATCTGACAGCCAATGGTGACTGCAGTAGCTTCCAAGTCTTCACCAGCTAGGTAGAGTACATGTAACAGGAATGACAAGGAAACAGAACAGAAGGTAGACAAGAAGGGAGGATGCTTGAAATATACCAAGTCCAATGATCCAGTGAGTCATCCAGAGAATCCTACACCATGAAACTGCTCAGAACTGTATAGTGTGCCCCAGAGCATCCCTCAGCCCACTATCAGGCATTACAGAGAATACTTAAGGTCTCAATAGCAATTTAAGATCCTATATGCTCTTGAGATTCAGGAACAAAGTATAAAACATAAATTAGGGCTAAATCAAACACTAAAAGTTAGCTTTATGCCCACATCATTGTCAAATAGAACTTATGAATTTTGTTGTTTGGTGCATTTTTGGTTTTGTTTTGTTTTTTTAAAAAGATTTATTTATTTATTTATTTATTTATTTATTTATTTATTTATTTTGTCTGTATAAGTGTTCTATCTGCATATATACCTGTGTGCTAGAAGAAGGCATCAGACACCATTATAGATGGTTGTGAGCCACCACGTGGTTGCTGGGAATTGAACTCAGGACCTCTGGAAGAGCAGCCAGTACTCAACCTCTGAGCCATCTCTCGAGCCCTATTTTTGTTTTTGAGTCAGGGTCTCACTATGTAGTCCTGGCTGGCCTAGAACTCACAGAGATGAATCTGCTTTTGCCTACAGAGTGCTGGCTTATGCTACCACACTCAGTCTAGCTCACAAATAGTTTATTACATTTAAAAACATATTTAAGCTTTCTTGTTTCTCAAAAATTCCCAGAGGCATAGCTGCTGAAAAGCAGAAACCAGTAGCTAATTAGTTCCTTGTAATCAGATAATATCAAACCAAACGTGTAAAAGAACCTTTTCACTTGCCTCTC
This sequence comes from Mus minutoides, assembly GCA_902729485.2. Lineage (NCBI taxonomy): Eukaryota > Metazoa > Chordata > Mammalia > Rodentia > Muridae > Mus > Mus minutoides. The sequence goes on along the minus strand of LR752064.1, from coordinate 44,684 downwards.
AGATGCCTGTGAAGAAAAAGAGAATTATAGCATGTGTATGTGTGTTTATGTTGTTCTGAAATAAGTAAGGAGTTATTTCTGTGGATTGACATGCACAGTGAAATGTATATTGAGTCCCCTGCCCCCAGGACAGGTGTATATGGAGAAGACTCACAGGAAGCAAGGTTCAGTGGGTCAGAAGGATGGGATCCTGATCTAACCGGATAGATGAAGGGAAAGGTCTCTGCCCATATACAGGAAAGACCAAGAAAGCACCCTATGAGCCAGGAGAGACCTCAAAGACCAACCATCCTCTCCCAAGCCCAGACTTCCAGCCTCCAGAACAGAATGAATTAGTTCTCATTAATTCCACATGACCCGGGGTGTTTGTTTTTATTTTGTTGTTGCCACTGATGAACCTTTAAAACTGATCCTGAAGAATTCGCTTTCATATCCATCTCCCTCCACGTGAGTTCCTTGTTGCTAGGGGCACATGCTGTTGCTTCTCTTTGCGTGCCCAGCATCCAAGCACACTACTCTAAAACTGAGTGTGTATGTGATAAATATTTGCTGATTGGATCAAATAGATTCACTGTCTCTTATATTGTATTTGAGCCTTTCTCAAATCTAGCTCCTCTGAGCTAAATTATGCAACTTGAACTGTGTTTCAATTCTGTAGTAGAGGACATAACTCTCAGGTGAACCTGATGAAATAAAAGCAGAGGGCGGCCTAAAAGCTTTCTGCATCTGTCTACACAATCCACAGCATTTCCTTCTTGATGTGATGCCTATCCGTGAGGCGTCCATCATTATGCTAAGAGCTTCAATCATCTCTGATTTTAGTGGAGGGATTTCTGAGGGCTGAGCACCTGGATAAGATTTTTCCCTGAAATGAACCATTTACAGCTTGCAGCCATAGACAAGAATTTTTTGCTTCTATCTTAAAATTATGTGCATAACACCTTTTATCACAGCAAGGAAACCAGTCTTCTATCTACTCCAAATCAAGTAACTGAGAAGATAACTTTGACTTGTTGGGAAAAAAATTATTTGTGTGTGTTTGCCTAGTTTTGAACTCAATAAGAACTCTAACACTCTAAATTTTTGGTGGCTTTATATTAAAACGTTTAGATTTATTGATGCTGGCTAAGATACTTCAACTTAAGCTTACTGCTTATCTGTCATGATTAAAATGCCAGTCCCTCCCTGGGTACTTTCTGTGTGCTAGGCATTTAGTAGTCCCATTAAGAATAGAAAGATGACTAGGTGTGACAGTGTGCACCTGTAATCCATACCTGGGAGAGTAAGGCAGGAGAGTTGAGACCATCCAGATCTGCATAGCAAGATCAATCTTATCAAAAGAGAGCAGGAGAGAGAGAGAGAGTGTGTGTGTGTCAAACCAAGAGCAGGGAGTGGCTCGTCCTATTCTGGGGCTGCTATGGATGAGATGAAAGTAGTTATTGTAACTTCTTGGGCAGCTTGTCTGTAAATGTCAGCTACATTCCAGTTCTTCATGCTTACGAAAGACTCCATCACTGCCCTCATCTCTGGCCTCAGCTTCCTCCTCCTTCTGTGTTTTAACTACTGGAGCTCTTAGTTGTCATGAGCATTTAACAATATCATGTACTTGGTGCATTGGTAGGCACACAATTAATGGCAGCTGCCATTAGCATGATTCAGCATCTAGTATATAACATGGACATTCATTGCTTTCCTGAGGAAGAGAAATCTGGCTGAGGTTTTTGTTTTTTGGTTTTTTGGGGTTTTGAGGGTTTTGGTTTTTTTGAGTCAATATACGTGCTACCCAAATGCCTTTGAAATATAGTTGGAATGACCAACTATCTCAGTTTTCTAGGAGAAATATTTTACTAGGATAGAGAACTTTTGGTACTAAAAGCAAGGTGGTGCTGAGAGTGGAAAGGTTTAGCTAGTGGAAACAGGTGTTCATGGGGTGTGTGTGTGTGTGTGTGTGTGTGTGTGTGTGTGTGTGTGTGTGGTGTGTGACTATGGTAAACTATGCCATGCCTCTTTCTGGCTTCAGTCTATTCCAACTCCCTCTTCTAAGAAGCTGGGCACTTTCCCCACCAAATGTTGACTATCCCCTCATGTTGAGTACATCAATTTGGGCATTTTCTGCTATTCCTTTAATCAAATTTGCAAGAATTTATTGTGCCTTCTACTCAAGCCTTCTTGTTTACTTCAATTCTTAACTAAAGTCAAAAGTCTGAGGTTTTTATGTCAAAGGGATGGAAATTACATGCAGACTCCAGAAATAAAGTTTCCCTTGGCTAGGATGGGACATTTTAAGTTAGAATGAAGTGGTTTCCTTTAACTCAGGAAGGGGCCTTCTCCTTCCATAAGCCAAGCACAGTTGCCCCCTTTTCAAGTACACATGGCAAAAGGTAACTCCCACTTTCCCCACAAGCCTCTATTCTTTCCCTGGCTCCTTTTACAAAGAGATTGGCTAGATGTTCCAACAAACAGCAAAACCTGGGTTGGCAGTCACCTGAATTCCTACCTCAAGTTCGAGATTAAATGCTCGTCTTCAGAGGGCATGGGTGAGAAGAGTGGTAAGTGTGCACTAAGTAAGGAAATGTCCTTGCACCATCTGGAGAAATGATGTCCCATCCAGCTCATAGTTAAAGGTGTCTTCTTGCCACCTGGCTATCCTTTCCCTTGGACAATAAGGAGACCGGCTTGAAACTCGGATACAAATCAAAGGGAAGCATGCCTTTAAAAACAATGTTACCTTGGTATTCTGGAACCTGAGGTCATAGTAGTCTGAGAGACATTGTAATTTTTTAAAGACAGCACATGCCCAACTGAGGGTTTGTCCTTTTTTTTTTTCTAGTCTGAAGGGAGAGACTGGTGGAGACACTCTACTAAGAACTCACCTTGTTAAGTGCCACTAAGCTCCATGTCACCTGTCTCAGGTTAGGTTAATAGGTTAGGCAATGCTTCATCAACAGGCCAGTGGTTCAATCCTGCAAGATGACACAATTCCCTAATTTACCCAAAAGCAGGGTGGGAAAGGTCTTACAGCCTGGGGATTGCTTATCAAGGAAAAAAAGTCTTCAAAGGATCATAAAACCATTAAGAAAAACAATTGAGGACAGACTATTCCCAACATATAGAAGTATTGAAGCCTATATTTCAATTACAAATGGCGGTAAAAAACCCCACATCATACATGCCTAGAAAAGTGAAGGGGTTTTCTTGAACTCAAATGAGTCTTCTCCTTTTGGATACAGAAGTATCCAACGTGAACCTTCTGAGAGCTGGTTTTTTTTTTTTTTTTTTTTTTTAAAGGGGAAGTGGCCTGAACTGAAAGCTCTGGAAGTAACACCCAGGAAGGTGTTTCTGCAACTGAAAGCCCTGGAAGTTGTCACAAAGTATCATTAACAAGGGGAATTCTGGAATTTATCAAGTCTTGAAATAGAACAGAGATAATTTATCTTCAAATGGTGCAATAAAAGTAATGTTTAGTCTGAATTTTAACAAACCCCTAGACATGTTGCTAATAGAAATACATTCTGAGCTATTTTAAATTCTGTTAGTCAAGTGAAACAAAAAGCATAAAGAAACAAGCCAACTTAACCCAATACATTTGAGACAATACTATGTTGGCATTTAATTTTCTTCTTTCTTTCTTTTTAAATGTGTGGGTGTTGTGTCTGCATGAATGTCTGTCTCGTGTGCATGTCTGGTGCATACAGGACCAGAAGAGGGTGTCAAATCCCTTTGGATCAGGGTAACTGACAGTTGTGACCCACCATGTGGTTGCTAAGAATAGAACCAGGTTTTCTGGAAGAACAGCCAGTACTCTTAACCATTAAGCAATTGTTCCAGCCCCTTCAATCGATATTTTAAAAAGTATTACTGAGATATCGCATTCTTTTGGCAAGTCTCTTAAGATCTGGAACGTAAACTAGTTACAGCACATGAAGATCTGGCCCAGCTACAATTCAAGTGCTCTGAAGGTTCGTGTGGCTAGTAGCAAAGCCCTGAACAGCAGTACTCTCAGCTTACTGTCACAGAAATGAGAGGAACAAATTATCACCTCCTCTTGAAATTTGAAAATGCACTAAACATTCCTTTATAACATTTTCTAAGACCATTAGGTCATATTCTACCCCACTTTAGGTTTTTGTTTTGTTTTTTGTTTTGTTTTAACATACTAGTTACATTTTGTGTATAGCATAGCAGAGAACAATTAGAAACTTAATTTATAATATTTAACAGCGGTTCTCAACTTGTGGGTCACAATCCCTTTTCAAGGTTGAATGGCTCTTTCATAGGGGTCACATATCAGAATACTGCATATCAGATATTTACATTATGACTCATGAGAGCAGCCAAGTTACAGTTACAAAGTAGAAATGAAAATAATGTTATAGTGGGGGGGGGTCACTACAACATGAGGACCTGTATTAAAGGACTGCAGCATTAAGAAGATTGAGAACCACTGCTCCAATGTAAATGTGATGCCCAAGACACTGAAGAGAAGAAAAACAGTGAATAAGCCATTAGTGTTAAGTCCATACACTTTTGTTTGTTTGTGAATCTCAAGAGAGGGTTTCTCTGTGTAGCCCTGGCCATCCTGGAACTCACTCTGTAGACCAGGCTAGCCTCAAACCCAGAGATATGAGTGCCTAAGCCCATATTCTTAAGAATAGCAAAGGAATATACTTTCAAGAAGTATATCAAAATATTAAAACATTAAGCCAGGCATGGTGGTACACACCTTTAATCCTAGCACTTGGGAGGCAGTGAAAGGCAGATATCTGAGTTCAAGGCCAGCCTGTTTGATAACATATCCAGGCCAGCCAGGACTACACAGAGAAACCCTTTCTTTAAAAGCCAAAAATAAAATATGAAAGTAAAATTATCATTTGATTCAAAAATGAATACTGACATGCCATATTACGTTAAAATATCTGAATTTGCCCTAGAATCCAATAGCTCCTATGAGAAGACTCCCTCTAATTATCTGTTTCTAACTTCCTTCTCAATCCTAATCATCAATGCTCTATCCTGAGCACTGTCTACCAGACACCATCCGCCTTTACCTCTCAGTTCTTAGCTACAAGGCTCAGTCAGGGCCTGCTCTTCTTCAGTCCCCACCTCCTCCACACACCCAACTGCAGTGCAGTCTCACCCAGTCACCTAACAGCCTGACAACACAGGCAGCAGACCACAATCTCCTTAGCTCCAGACCAGCATCACGGGGCCTCTGTGCCGTTTTCTGCTCCCACATGCAGCTCCACGCCTCTCTCAGAGCCTTTGTATTGGCTGTGCCCAGATACCTGGGAACTTTTTGCTAAAGAAAATATAGGTATATTGACCCTTAAACCTATAAGCTAGCTCACATCTACAAACTTACTCTGAATATTCACTTCCAAAACTATGTACCACATATTTGTAAGGTAATATGCCATGTTTCCTTTCTTTTCAGAGCTATTTTTTTCCTCTGTGTGTGTGTGTGTGTGTGTGTGTGTGTGTGTGTGTGTGTGTGTGTGTGTGTGCGCGCTGCCTGTAGCAGTTTAGGCACACTATGTGCATTGAGGAGCCTGAAGCCAGAAGAAGGTATCAGATCCTACGCAACTGGAGCTATAGGTAGTTGTGGGTGCCAAGAACAAACCCTGGGTCCTCTATCTGAGCAGAAAGTATGTGTAGCTGCTGAACGATGCACCTCTCCAGTCCCTCACTATACACTCATAGCCAAGTCTACAGAGTATTACTTGCAAAGGTAAGAGTCCATTTATGAACTAGGCAAGCAAACCTTCGCACCAGCATTGGCAGTGAGGTGGAAGGAGGGAGAAAGGGGGCAAGTTAGAGCCAAAGAAGAGAAGCATGAAAGAGAAATTTGATAACATACTCAGGTTATGTTGCTAACTTTAAAAAGTATACAATAATTTTATATTTAATTCTATAGAAAGATATTTACATATAAATCTATAGAAAAAAATGATTTCTCCTACTATTTGTATTAGAAAAAAAGAAATTGAAATATAAGTAAATTGCCTCTTTTGGAAAGAAACACAGAAGAGATAATCGAGAAATTAAATAAAAATGTTTAGCTATGAAATAGAAATAAGATTTTTGTGAATGGATATAGTTTTGACTTTTAAACCATGTATTTTTTTTTTAAGATTTATTTTATTTTATTATATGTAAGTACACTGTAGTTGTCCTCAGACACTCCAGAAGAGGGAGCCAGATCTTGTTACGGATGGTTGTGAGCCACCATGTGGTTGCTGGGATTTGAACTTATCACCTCCGGAAGAAGATAAGCACCCGACTGCTCTTACCTGCTGAGCTATCTCACCAGTCCTAAACCATGTATTTTACTTGTTTAAAAAAGAAAGACTGCCGGGCGTGGTGGCGCACACCTTTAATCCCAGCACTCGGGAGGCAGAGGCAGGCAGATTTCTTAGTTCGAGGCCAGCCTGGTCTATAGAGTGAGTTCCAGGACAGCCAGGGCTATACAGAGAAACCCTGTCTCGAAAAACCAAAAAAAGAAAGAAAGAAAGAAAGAAAGAAAGAAAGAAAGAAAGAGAGAGAGAGAGAGAGAGAAAGAAAGAAGCAGGCTAGAAGGTTAGTTCAACAGTTAAGATCACTTGCTTTTCTTGCAGGGGACCTGAGTTCAGTTTCTAGGGCTGACTCTCAATGGCTGTTAACTCGTGCTCAAGGGTATGTAGCCTCCAAAGCCTGCCTGGGCTAAACTGAGACCCTGTCTGAAACAACAAAAACAGATGAAAAAGGAAGCATCCTGACACTTTTGTATAAAGATTAAAAACTCCTAGGGAACAGCAATTATTTATTAAAAATAAATAAATAAATAATAAACATGGCCCAAAGGTGAAAAAATGCAAGTTTATTAGATTAAAAATCAAAGAAGAATTGTGATTATTATGACTACATACAGAACTCAGCAGTTAGAAATGAAGTCTATTTAGAGCTAGCTCGAGATTCTCGGAGCAGAAGTATCTGAAAACCATACTGACTCTCCAATTTGCATGAGCTCAGTGAACCAGGTAGACCATTGTGTCGCCAATGTCTGTGCGCAGCCCGTTCTCGGTAAGGTGAACTTTCTTGCTCACTAGGTCCACGTGGAAAACGGCGTTCTCAGAAATGAGTGTCTTCTCACAGTGCTCTCTCCCCAGGACTGGAACTCGTCGAGGCCCCAACAGAGGATCATCAAACCTCATCAGTTTCACTTTGGAAAGATCTATAGCAGAAGAGATGGGCAACGTGAGCATTCACAGCGTCACAAGCTGGCTGGAACAGCCAGACACAAGCATTTTCATCATCCCAGTTCTAGGACCCAGTGTCAGAAGCAGAGCTAACATCTGATGCGCATCCCCGTCCAGCTTTACACCTGAGCCCAGACAGGCAGGTCCTGTGGGACGCATTCGGAGTGTGAAACCAAGAGGAGGATGAGCCGTGTCTTTTCCAGTGCCGACCTATGGTCTAAGTCATCGTTACATGCTTTAGTACTTCAATGAGCCTTTGCTGCTCCAGGATGCTCTCGGATTAGGAAAGAACCTTTTTGAGTTATTTTTGGAGCAGTTCCAATCACTGTGAGAATCAGTATTACCTGCTTCATCTTTTACTCAAGAGGTAAGAAGTGCCTGTAGCACAAGCTGGTGAGAATCAAAAAGAAAGAGCAGGCAGCTAGAGTTGCAGCTTGGAGATCTGCTCTAATGTGACCTTCACTTGGCCTGCTGCTGCAGGCTGGCAATATGGCTCCTGACTAAAAACAACAGTGACAACACAAACAACAGCCAAACAAGCATTTGTCCTATGAATAAATTTATGATTTAACAATCAGGTCAAAACGTTTTTTTGTTTTGTTTTGGTTTTTTTTTGGTTTTTTCGAGAGAGGGTTTCTCTGAATAGCCCTGGCTGTCCTGGAACTCACTTTGTAGACCAGGCTGGCCTCGAACTCAGAAATCCGCCTGCCTCTGCCTCCCAAGTGCTGGGATTAAAGGCGTGCGCCACCACGCCCGGCCAAAACGTTTTTATTTAAACAATTCTGAGACTTCTCAACATCAAACAATCCTTGTTTTCTATGGTGGGGAAATCACAATCCTTGTGGGTCTGTGTCGTTCTAAGCATAGTGTGGCCAGTTGTGCTTCACCTGCTCCTCCCCAAAACACACTTCCTCCATTACTCCTCAGCTTTGCTAAAACAGATCACTGGGTAGTCTGTGAGCTGCATTCCCTTGTGGTGTCTCAAGAGGACAAAGCTTAGCTTTGTAAGGGATAAGAGATAAAAGAAGACATTAATGCAGCTGGCAGCCATACCCAGAGTATAAGTCTTCCAGGCATTTTGTTCTCTCTGGGAAAAAAAGACAGAAAGGTTGCAAGTTTAGAGAAGAGCTCTCAGGGCTTACAGAGCAATTACCTGCATCTGCCATAAAAGCAAACCCTGCCTGGGAGTGCTCAGAGCCTCTGCAGAGACCTTACACGGCCTGCTCCAAGACAAAGCACAGGCCCCAAAAACTAAAACAGGAGGCAGGCAGGCAGGCAGCCTTCCTATTTGCATGGATACAATTCACAGCAACAGCTATTGCGATTTCATCTGTGCATTGGTGGCACCAAGTATTCTGCTATAGGTGTAGTAATAAGCTCTGCCAGAAGATTTTATACATTCGCTGCAGCTCTCTCGAACAGTCGTCCCACATCATTTCAACCAAATCTAATTCAAACTATTTCAAAGAAACCTTAACACTCAATCGGGCTTCTAAGTGACAAAACATATTTGATTTGATGTTTTGCCATGTAGTTCATTACTGCCAATAAATTCATAGGGCTTTCTTAGTGGCCTTCCTATCTGTTCTTATCCTCAATCTCTCTCATCACTAAAAATGTTGAAATTTAAGTCTGCAACTACACAAGGTTTCAGGCACTTAGAGAAAAGATAAGAGCGATTGAAAGGCCCTAGGGACTGATGATTCACAATGGAGCCTCACCTCCAGGCTATTAGTTCACATGTGGCTTGGGTCTGAGTGATTTAAAGTCATTATCATCAAGACTGCCCAGTGGCCTTTGTGGAGTGAAATGACGGTTTGAGCGGAGTGTTTCCCATACCTAGATCATAATCACCCTCAATACAACTGGCACTAATTGGGCTGCTTGGTGTCTACTGCAGCATACAGACTATGAAGTATGGTATTGGATTGAACTGCTTTTCTATCCTACATATCCAATATGTGTATATCAAAGCAATCTGAGGGCTTATAGAGAGTATCAAGGTTAAATCTCTTCAGTGGGTTCTCACGAATGTCAATTTCAAACTTTGCTAATGCTATCCATTTTCCAAAATCTATAGCAGTTTCTAAGACCAAACTTTAAAACCTGTGTATTATTCACAGCTGGTATGAGTAAAGAGATAGAAACTACACCAGATTCCATGAGAAAAGACAACAGATAGAAAGCAATGCCAACACAATGCTGAGGAACTCAGTCACTGCTCTGAGTGCTTTTAATAGAAATGGTGAGTTAACATCTTTTAAAAATTATTTATTTAAAGTATTTATTAAAATTGTATTTAATATTTATTAAAATTATTTTAAAATTATTAATTAATTAATTTTATAAGTGTGTGCACTCACGACATAGCATGCATGTGTAAATTAGGGACAATTTGTGAAAGAAGTTTCTCTTCTTCTACCACACCATGAAAACCCAACTGAGGCGATCAGCTTGACAACAAATGCCTTCACTCACTGAGGCATCACCCTGTCCCTGATTCAACACTTCATAATACAGTTTGCAATGCAGGAATACATCCTCTAGTATACTACAACCTCATAATAAGGACCCATGAATCCAGACAAAAACCCATTTTCTTTAAAAGCCACTCTAATGTCTTTCAGGGCAACAAGTTTTTCCTATTATGAAATCTGATTAAGACTAAACAGAAGCAATACTATATGAGAATTCATAACATGGCTTCCTAGAGACTCATTTTTCTAAATTTTCAAGTCCCGCTTATTTGTTCCAAAGGCAAATCTACCATTCTATAGCATTTCACTGACCAAGGAAACAATAAATGCCTATATGGGCTGCAGAGATGGCACAATGCTTAAGGCACTGTTGCTCTTGCAGAAGCCCCAGATTCAGTTCCTAGCACCTTTGTTGGGTGGCTTGTAATTCCAGGAGATCTGACCCCTCTATCTGACTTCCATGGACATCTGCACTGGTGCATATACATAACTCAGGCACATGCATACAGATATAAAATAAAATAAAGATATCTTTAAGAATATAGATGAATCTTGGAAAACTGCATATGTGTGGGGGGGGGGGCTATGCATGTATGTTCACATGTATGTGGGTGCATTCACACATACATGTGTACATGGGAGCCAGAGGTCAATTCTGGGTGCCTTCATTTAACACTCTCCACCTTATTATTTATTAAGAAAGGATCTCAGGGTCTGGAGAGATGACTCTGCTCTTCCAGAGGTCCTGAGTTCAATTCCCAGCAACTACATGGTAGCTCACAACCATCTGTAATAAGATCTGATACCCTCTTCTGGTGTGTCAGAAGACAGCTATAATGTACTCACATTAAATAAATAAATAAATCTTTAAAAAAAAAAAAGAAAAAAAGAAGAAAAGAAGAAAGGATCTCTCTGAACATTAGCTTGTTATTTCAGCTGGGCTGGCTGGCTATCTGAAACCTATCTGCACACATCCTTAGGCATTAGAGTTACGGACATACGATGTCACTGCACCTGGCTTTTTAAAAATGTTTTAATGTAGGTGCTGGGGATCCAAACTGAAGCCTTCACATCTGCACAGCACTACTTTACAAACAGTTATCTCCCCACATCAACCCATGGGAGAGATTCTGTTTAGTGAAATAAGCTTAACAAGAAAGGGGAAACAGCCAGGCAGTGGTGGAACACACCTTTAGTGTCCGCACTAGGAGGCAGGCAGACAGATCTGAGTTCAAGGTCAACCTGGTGAACAGAGTGAGTTCCAGGACAGTCAGGGCCACACAGGAAAACCTTGTCTTTAAAAAACAAGGGGNGAAGAGAAGAGAAGAGAAGAGAAGAGAAGAGAAGAGAAGAGAAGAGAAGAGAAGAGAAGAGAAGAGAAGAGAAGAGAAGAGAAGAGAAGAGAAATCCTGCTGGGTAAAGTGGTACATGCCTATAGCTCAATACTCAGGAGCCCTGGCAGGAAAAGGGCTCAAGTCAGGTCAGGGCTGAGTGAGGTATCATGTCAACAACAACAACAACAACCAAAAAAACCCAAAGAAACAAAAAAACAAAAACAAAAAAAACTTACAGCTTTAAAAAAGCTTATTAATAAAATGCATCTACTCTTTAAAATACGGATACACCAATCCTACTTCTGTGAAGTACCTAGAATAGGTGGAAAAAGTGGTCACAGGGACTAGATGGAAGAGGAAGAAGCAAGAGGAGAGCAGGCACAAGGCTTCAGCTGGGACTATGAGAAATTCTGTAGCTGAACAGCATGAATGCAGTCAGTGACCTAAAAAATGGTTCAAACAGCCAAGCATGGTGGGCCACACTTAGAATCTTAGCACTCAGGAGGCTTGGAAATCCAGGCTAGCCTGAGCTATACAATGACATCTCAAACAAACCAAAAAAGAAAAAGAAAAAAATGGTACATTTTGTATTTTCAAGTACTTTACTACAATTTAAAGCCATGTTTATAAATAATAAAACCCCTTACCTAATATACCGTGGATAACTATACTTAGAGTGAAACACAGCGGGCACTCCTCCACCCGACACACTTTCCTTGACTTCACTAGGCCCATCCGAATAGTATTTTCTCCATCCATGTGCCCATAGCATCACAGCTGGAGATGTCACCTCTCCCACGCCCTGGACCGTTCTTACAGACTCCGTACTCTCCCCTCCGATATCAAGTGAGTGCTTCAATAGCTTAGCCCCTACCCTTCCACTACATGCAGCTCCTAATCAGCAGTGTTCAGTGCAATAAGCCCTGCTTATATAGAATATGTATTGTTCCAACACACCACACAAGGCACACTCCACAGATGTCCAAAAGACAGGAAATTAGAACAGAACACAAAAAAACGGGAGAATGAATTCAAGTCTTCTACTTTAACAGAATGGTCACTTTAAATACAGTTCCATAAATCAGGTTATTGCTGGGATCTTTAAATATCTTTAGTAAATTTTTATGCTGGGCTGGTGAGATGGCCCAGTGGGTAAAAATGCTTGCTGCCCAAGCTTGACATCACAAAGTTGATCCTCAGAATGTTAATGTGGAAGGTGAAACCAACTCCACATATCACACATACAAGCACCTAGGCACATCACGCAATAATTTAAAAGGAAAACATGGAAAAGTTTATCCAGTTAAAAAAATTATTCAGTTCCTTTCTTCTGAGACAGGCTCTCACTGTGTTTCCTAGGCCAGTCTCCTGATTGGCCTCAAACTTTTGATCAGCCTACTTCAGCCCCTTCCCCTCTCCCCCAATACTGGGACTATACTTATGTGACATCAAGCCCAGGCTAGTCCATTTTTTATTGCTATCAAAAAGAAGAGGGCCACCAAGATGGCTCAGTAGGTGCAGATGCTCACAGGAGCCTGATGACCTGACAGCTGTCCTCTGACCTACATGTATATCCACATGTACCCATACATTGCAAATAAAAGTAACTAAATGTAACTTTAAAAGAAAACTGATGAAGATATAACCCAATGGGGGGCCCCTTGCCTAGTATCTGGAATCAAAACCTAGCGCTGCAAAGAAATGAATAATTAAATTGAATTTAAGGAGGCCAGTGCTGGGAGCACACACCTGTAATTCCAGCAGTTAGAAGGCAGAGGCAGAACTGCCACAAGTTCAAAGTCAGTCTGGTCTACATAGCAAGTTCCAAGTCACCTAGGGCTTCATAGTAAGCAAGTTTACCCATCCCCTATCACCCCCTCCCCCACCCAACACACACACACACACACACACACACACACACACACACACACACACATGAAGAAGGCAAGATAGGTATCATCTAAAAGAAAGAATCTTAGCATTAGTCAGTCTTAATAATTCTGAAGAAAAGTAATATGGAGACACACTAACCTGCCTCTCATATTCACCTAGCAGCAGGTTAGAGTAGCGGCTACTCTTCATTTACTTGACTGCATTAAGGATGAGGGAAGCACACCGATCTGGATATCTCCAGAGAGGTGTAAATGAGGAGAACCCAACTCTGAATGTGGGTGGCATCACTACCCCATGGACTTTAGTTCCTGAGAAAGGAAGTCTTTGTCCTCGTGTTCACCCTCCTGCTTCCCAACAGCAAATGTACTGTGACCAGCACTTTAGGATCCTGCCACAACAGCCAGGGGCTGGCCTTACTGTCAGGCCTTGCCACTGTGGACTACAAGCTCAAGCAGGAGCCAAAATCCATCTTTCCTTCCTTCAATTGCTTCTTGTCAGCCATTTTTTCATAACAACAAGAAAACGAATACACTGAGTACTGAGAAGGGAAGCCACAGCCCTCAGGAGGCAGAGGCAGGTGGTTCTCTGAGTTTCAGGAAACCTGGTCTACATAGCAAGCTTCAGGCCAGCCAGAACTACACAGTAAGACCCTGCAAGGGAGTGGGAAGCATGTTTATACTGGCTTTAATCACAATAAATATACTCTTAATCTAGATCAGCAACTAAGATTATTTATGTATTTTGCCTAGAGAAACACGGTTTAAAAGAAAAAAATATAAGCTTGGAGTCAAAACAGTTTGAATTCTAGGCTTGAGATTTTCCAGCTAAACAAACTCGGCAAGTTCCTTAACCGTTATAAGCCTCCATTTCATTATCTCTATGAGGAAATAATAATGCTGACGACACACTGTAAACTGTCAAAAGCTAACACATGGAAAGCACGCAGACACTCCTATTCTATCTCCCTTCTCACCTAGGGAGAGACCCCGCTGGACAATTTGGTCTACAACACTAAGGTATGTGTTCCCTAACTCTGAATTACCTCTAAGAGACACAAATCACTTATTGTAATTTCAGAAACAGGATTCTAGGATACTGAAAAAAAAAAAATCTAATCCAGTGTACTCATGACATTGAAAGAGAACGTGTTTGGCGCTCAAGTGACAGAGCAGAGTTACCAAGCTGCCTAACCCCAAGCAAGCCCAAGAAAAGCTATGTCTCCACTTCTGGGCGCAATCCTCTTCCCAACGTGCTACACCGCTGTCCTCAGGCGAGCTTTCACTGTCCTTTCAATATATGAGCTCCTGCTAAGTGGGGGTTTCCAGAAAACCCTTTTACCTTTGATTCCTCGGTCCATTTTCGTCAAGCGTCTGATTATGGACTCACAGCTATCTCCTTGCCTGATGTCAATTTTGGTGGAGAAGTGCCCACTAGATGGCTGAGGATTTACTAGTGAAACTGGCACACCAGGCTAGGACAGGAAAAATACAAGTTATGACACATCAAACTTGAATACTGTCAAAAAACAAGGACGATCTCTACCACATTTCTATACCTACTAAAAATATCTCTAATTCTGTATTCTAAAATTATGACCAGGACAGTCAAATATGAAAGAAAAACTATCTAAGTTCATGTCTCCACCAAGATGCCTTGGTGTATGGACTACAACTGCACATACTAATGCTGGTGACACATGAAGGACATTTTCTCTTCCACTGCCATCATTTGTTCAACCTCTCTATGGTGGGTCAAGCACAGGAAGAAGCACTTTACAGATTTCCATATCCCCAAAAGGTGTATTATGGCTGTATAATGAACATTACTTCATTCATTCATTTCTTCCCAAAATGGCTGCATTTCTGCAAGCCACACATGAGACAATGAGAGAATCATCACAGAACAATAATGCCAGGAGGTCTCCAAGACTGAGATTCCCTTACTCTTTCAAAGCAGACCTGTTTTCAACTAAATGTGGTCAAAGCAACCACGTTCCTACATCCTCCAGTGGAGTCTTAATTGTAGTCTAAATCTGAATGGTTTCCTAGAGGCTCAATAGAATCTGTAAGACCTTTATACTTCCACCAATAATGACCAAAAAGTACAGTTCCTACACGAATTAAGAGCTCTTGCCTGGTTTACACAAAAACCAAAAAACCTTGCACAACAGTTAAAAAGACAAAATAGGGCATTTGAAAATCTTACAGCTAGATTGTTTTTGCCTTTCTTTCTTTCAATAAAAATCAATTTTAGAACATCTTACTTTATTTTTTTAAATTGCAAATAATAACTAACACTACCATAGGAATAAAGTAAGTAATAACCAATACTGCACAAGTCCAGCCCCATTTCCAATCCTTCATATTCAATGCCCTCCACCTATAAATGAACCAGTGCTGTAATGACCTCCAAGTCTTATCTAGGCTTAAGAGGCAATGATTCAATATGGCGTCTTCAACTTACTTCTGTTCTGAAAACATTAAGTGGCTTCCCAGGACAACACTCTTCCCTGACTTTATCTTCAGCTTCAGAGGCAAACTTGACTTCTACATGTTCCAGCTGAATGGATGGGAAACAAAAGTCATCAGTAGCACTTAATATGACTGAAATTAATCACCACTTCATCTCATTAAGAGCACGATGGCTTCGCCCCTTAATAGGAAATGATCTGTACAATTTTATTGTTTTCCTTATTAATGTTAAATGAAATCCACCATCTGTTCTCAGCACTCGTCTTAGCTGTCTCATGGCATTGTTCCTCGTCTCGTCGGGTGTGGCACTCTCTAATACTGGAATCTGGCATCTACCGGCCACATCAGAAGGAAAGCAGCATGAAAGCCTTCCTCCTACACAAGCAGAAGCTCCCAAGTTTATCATGTGAGATGTTACATAAGCAGAGAAAGTTCAGTCATGTAACATACTGCAGATGCCCAAGTAGAGGTCTCTAAGGTGTGTGCCTACTGTGCACATGAAAGCCCTGAACAGTTTTTGACCTACATGAATGTATGTACATGAGCAATCTACTAATCTTTGACTTCGTGATCAATAGGCTTAACAAGCACGACACTCTGGGTTCAAAAACCAGCACCAAATGCACAGCAAAAATGAATAAAGCAAACTCTCCTGTAGACCTCTCCCTCAGCTCTACAGTCCCCAGAACAGTTCTCAGTCACTTCAAACTTGCATGTCTTTTAGTGTCCTCATTATCATTAGAATCACATTTTGAGTCTTCTATCAGTATTGTAAAGCAATTTACTTTCCTTTTGCCTGAGCTAAGGGAAAGTATTTTTAGATCCTGTGTAAGTTGTAACTGAAAGTGTACCAGGACCACAGATTAAGCCAATTCTGTTACTGTGAGGGAGAAGGTGGGACAATTGGGAATGTGGCATAATAGAAAGGCTTTTAAGGCCTCTAAATAAAAGGTGTCCTTCTGGTTTGTGAGCTTTTGAGGTTTCTTGGTTTTTTGTTCTTTTCTATTTTGTGTGTGACTACACGCTTATGTAAAAACACACACATACACACATACGCACACACACAGGGAATTCTCCTGACTGCTCTAAGACAATCTAGGGAGAACCCCTAGCCACATACGGCCCATGTGTTATGTATAAGATAACTGATAAATGAATAAGGTAACACATCATTTTCTTTCTGCAACTTTTATATCCATTCATCTGTTTCCATCTCAAAAACATTTATTAATAATATATTGGGTCAAAGTACTAAATATAAAAGATGAAGTTTATGAAAAGTATCCTAGCAGGCTGTAAAGCTGGACTGTGCTTTTTACAGAAAACCACAGTCATTAACTACCATCCCTGGCCCTCTTACCTCAAGAGAATTGGTCAGGTAGACTATATTCTCCATGAGCACTGCCTGCTCATCAAATTCCAGCTCTAAATCCAAGACTCGAGGCCCTTTCTTCTCCATGTTTTCCTAATAGCCAAATGGTTTTGAAAACAAAATCACATTAAAGACATGTTAAAAAGAATCTATTTTTCCTAAGTAATCATTCTCTCTACTGATAAAATCTTTACATTTCAGCGGGTAAAGGAAAGGGCTTTGATTCATGGGTATCCCTTATCTATGTTTGCTTGTTAATGAAATTACTCGCTCAGAATAATTCCATTTAAAACAAGATGAGATTTAAGGCAGTACTGAAGACTAGAAAGCATGGGGCTTTCAGATTTGAAAATAAATGTGCTTTAACAACTGTTTGTTTAGATGACTTACTGTACAAACCAAAAGAATCCAAAAAAAAAGCATTTAAAAAATCCCTTGAGCTAATAATCTTTTAATTTTCCAAGATAACAAACATTAAAATTACTGAAAATATTCCTAAAAGCTTAAAGAAAAACTGACGCTGTCATTCTATATAGGTATCCAGATAATCTTGTAATATTCAAAAAACAATTTCCTATTCTTAATTTCCTTCAACATTAAATATTTGCTACTCAAAACATAACCTTAGTGGCCCACCTTCCCTACACTACAGCCGTGTGATGCAATGTGTGCGAGTCACGGGTCAGTGGCCCCACACTATTCCTCCTACCCGGTGCCTTCTGCCACCATCGGCAGTAGCTCAGTGCCTTTATACAGTGTCAGGTACTGATGCTGCAGGTGCGTCTCACCTGCCTTCCTCCCACGGACTCAGTACAAGGCAATCAGGCAGGGGCCAGTGCCGCTCTTAACTTCCCTACCTACAGAACCACAAGAAAACAAACTCCCAGTGTTGAAGCAATTATCAGTCCTTGGCTAGGGATGTCACTTGGTGATAGGACATTTGCCTAACATGTGCAAAGCACTACATTTAATTGTCAACATCATAAAGGCTGGGGGAGTCGGGGGTGGGGGTGGGGGAGGAGTATCCAGTCTGTGGTATTCTGTTATAGCAGCAGAAAACTGCAATAAGGCATCACCTAGGTTCTATTTCCTTTTCCATAAAAGTACTAGAAAGCCAGTCTCTTTAGAGACAAGCTCTCATGTCGTCCAGGTTGTTTTCAACTTAATATGTCACTAAGGAGTCCTTGAAAATCTTATCCTCCTGCTTCACCTCCCAAGTCCTAGAATTATAGGAATCCACCAAATCAGATTTCCTCTGGTGCTAGGAATCAAACCCAGAGCCTCGGACATGCAGGGCAAGCTCTCTACCATGTGAGCCACATTCCCTGACCAAGAAAGCTATTTTCTTATTCCCAGATTCATCAATCATTTTCAACATTCGCAAAACCATTAATTTCTTGGTTGGAAAATTAAGAATATTATTTTAAAATATATTACTGTTGGACATGGTGACACATGCCTTTAGTCCCAGAATAGGAGAGGAAAAGGCACGAGGATCTCTGAGTTTGAAGCCAGACTGGTCTACAAAGTGAGTTCTAGGATAGCAAGGGTTACACAGAGAGACTCTGTCTTGGGCAGGTTAAATTAAAAAAAAAGAGGCAGAGGCAGGTCAATCTCTGTGAGCATGAAGCCAGCCTGATCTACAAAGAAGAGTTCCAGGCTAGCTAGGACTACATAGAGAGACCCTGTCTGAAAAATTAATTAGTTAATTAAAAATAAAAGACAAATCTGATGTTGAGATCCTAAAGAACTCAACTCTTTCATAACAAAGAACTTAGGAGCTCAAAACATCAAGTCATTGCTCCAACCACTACCTCAACTCTAACCACGTGACTCAGCAGCTCAGGTTCAGCCACAGACATGCAGAAATGTGATTCCAGGCAAGGGATCTACTGGTAATACACTAACATAAGCAAAAGGATGTATTTCTTCCCCAAAATTGGAAGGAAGGAAGGAAGGTAGACATGGGAATAATTCAATGCACCAACTCTAAACCTAATTTTCTTCTGGAATGCATAGTTTCACATAGTCAGCAAGTCTACAGGTAAATTCTAAATCTGACTGTTCATGTCTCAATCACTGACTTAAAAGAGCTATTTAGCATGTCACTGGGGTAGACTGTATCCGAGGCTTTTTTCCCTTTCCCTCTCCTGTTATAGCTAAACAGTTCTTAAGCAGGCACAGCTGTCCAATGTTCATACTCTCTTACCTTAATCATAGCAACGAATGGCATCACTTTCTTCATGTATTTCTTCAATTCTGGCAAATTGCCTAGTTCACTAGCTATGACTTTGTTATCAGGCAACTTTCCATTGTTGGCCTAAAAAATGGAAGCAGAAGAGGTGTGTAAAGAGAGGTATTTAGAAGATAGAAGACCACAGGTATGGCTGCCAGAACTGTGCCAGGCACAGAAGGAGGCCTTAGCCAGCTGTTAGAGAAGGGTGCCAGCCCAGCATCATAAAGCGCAAGTTCAGTGGATAGGGCAGAAAGACCTTCCCCTCGGAATTGAAGAAGCATGCTTGTCAGTCCAAATGAGAAACACAGTGTGGTGCACTGAATATTTATCTTCTTTAATAAAAGCAGCCCCTCCTGGAGGCAAGCTTACCTAGTAAAAGACCGATGTGGTCATATAAAGATCTTGTCTTCAAGTTCAAAGATCTTATTATTTCATTGGTCATATTAAAATGGAAAGCAACACATTTCTTATACAAAACATGCATGACTACTTTGGGGGAGATTTTTTACCCCCATTATGTGTTTGTATGTGCACAGGTGTTCACAGGGTGAGAGGCATCAAATCCTCCTGGAGCTAGAATTACAGGCAGTTGTGAGCTGCCTGACATAGGTGCTGAAAACCAAATTCAGGTCTTTGGCAGGGGCCATCTCTCTAGACCTGAAATGACTGCTTTTTGAACACTTGGGGCTGGAGAGATGGATCAGTGGTTAAGAGCATTGGCTGGGTTCCCTGCTGCTGGAGAGAGCGAGCACTCCCAAGATGGCTGGGCGTAAACTTGCTCTAAAAACCATTGACTGGGTATCTTTTGTGGAGGTCATGCCCCCAAACCAGAAGGCAATTGGAAATGCCCTTAAGTCCTGGAATGAGACCTTCCACACCAGGTTGGCTAGTCTGCCTGAGAAACCACCTGCAATCGACTGGGCTTACTACAAGGCCAATGTGGCCAAGCCTGGCTTGGTGGATGATTTTGAAAAGAAGTATAATGCCCTGAAGATTCCTATGCCTGAGGATAAATACACAGCCCTGGTGGACCAGGAGGAGAAGGAGGATGTGAAGAACTGTGCTGAGTTTGTGTCTGGATCTCAGCTCAGGATCCAGGAATATGAGAAGCAGCTGGAGAAAATGAGGAACATAATTCCTTTTGACCAGATGACCATTGATAACTTGAATGAGATCTTCCCAGAAACCAAGCTGGACAAGAAGAAGTACCCGTACTGGACCCACCAGCCCATTGAGAACCTATGAAGCAGCCTGGGAAGAAGCCCTGGCAGACATGAAATAAAATATTTAAATAGTGGGGAAAAAAAAAAAGAGCATTGGCTGTTCTTCCAGAGGTTCTGAGTTCAGTTCTCAGTGATTACATGGTGGCTCACAACTATCTATAATGGGATCTGATGCCATTTTCTGGCATGCAGACATATATGCAGACAAAGCCCTAAAATATATATAATAAATACTTATTTTTTTAAAATACTTTCTTTTACAAAAGTGAAGGGAAAAAATATTCTCTAGTTACTGATGATAAAAATAGTATCATTTCTGTCAAAACAAAACAAAACAAAAACAAAAACAAACCCAAAATCTTATCATATATCACAGATATACAGGCATGTATATGGTCCATACACAGACATACATATAAACAGGTAATATATATTTAAAATAATATACATATACTACTATAATAATATACATAAAATAATTACTTTTTAAAAAAAAAAAAAAGAAAACTTAAGAGTGAGCAGTGATGGTGCACACCTTTAATCCCAGCACTTGAAAGGCAAAGGCAGGAGGACCTCTGAGTTCAGAGACCAGCCTGGTCTATGGACTGAGTTCCAGGACAGCCAGGACTACACAGAGAAATCCTACCTCAAAAAATCAAAAGAAAAATGAAAAGTTAGGGCCAAGAGTAGTGGCACACCTTTAATTCCAGCATTTGGGAGGCAGGGGCAGGAGGGCCTCTGCAAGCTCAAGGCCTGTATGGTCTACAAGCAAGCTCCTGGCCACTTGGGGCGACAGTAAGATCCTGGCACACGCTCGCACGCACATGCTCACACGCTCCCCCACACACACATCAAGAACAAAAAGTTCGACCTAAATTAGACACTGAGCTTCCTACAAACAGAACTGTTTCATTCCATAGATACTGAGCTGACATCCTTGAGACCATTCCATGGGCAACCACAAAGTAAGCAGCAGTCTCTTTAAGTAGTAAAGAGCAAAGCTCTAATTTACTCCAAATGCTCCAGTGCTCCAAAAGCTGAGTCTTTATAAATCCAATCACTACTAAAGGCACAGGAATTCAAAAGGTAAATTCTGTCCCATGCTTCATCATTTTAACTACGCATGCAGAAAAAAGAAAGAAAGAAAAAAAAGCATGCCTTTTAACAACTAGGTTCAATATATATTTTTTGTAAGAAAGCTTCAGAAATGTTGAAAGATGGTAGTTTTTTCTCTTGGCATCCATGTATGAGTTACCAAGGATAACAAAGGGTACTCTCTGCCTGGAGAGAATTGAAAAAGGCCACCTGTCTGTTCCCTCCCTCATACCGTTAATATCCTAAAACCAAAAATATCTTAAGCAGACAATACTGAGAGAAATCGCATCACCTCAAAGTGGCTCCGCAGGGTTGTCAGGGTAATGTGCTGCCAGAGGGGGTAGTTCTTTGCCACGTAGATGGTGCAGTGTGAGGGCCTCTGAGCTGGCTGCTTGTCAGTCTTCTGCACAGGGAAAAAAGAAAACCATGGTTCTTGTGTAAAGCAAAGATGAGAAGGCTCAGCACTAGACCCTTAGCAGTTAGAACATATGTGCACAGACCTTTAGCAGTTAGAACATACGTGCACAGACCCTGGGCAGCTAGATCGTACACACTTCAGACCTTTAACTGTTAGAACATACATGTTTCAAACCTTTAAGTTAGAACATACATGCTCCAGACCTTTAACTGTTAGATCATAAATGTTTCAGACCTTTAACAGTAAGAACATCATGCTCCAGACTTTTAACTGTTAAAACATATGTGCTCCACACCTTGAAAAATTGGAACATACATGATCCAGACCTTTAAGTTAGAACATAGATGCTTCAGAGCTGTGTATCCATGGTGCACACAGCACTACCCATTTTAATCACTTAGTTGTCACGAGTTTGTTATCTGACTGCCCACGATAAGGAATGATCTCTTTAAAAAACTGTTTAAAGGATGACATCACCTTCCCTTTAGCTGGCATCATGTAATTCTTGAGCCGTAATCTAAGGTCATGTGCTACTTCCATGAGATACTGTGAGGAACGGATCAAGGATTCATCCACGGGACCTGCCACAGGCCAGGAGGCATGCATGATTGAATCAGGCTTTAAAAAAACAAAAACAAAAAAATTGAGATTAAACAACACTTGCTTTCCAGGCCTTGCTTACAGTTTCACACCACAGCTACCATCTGTAATCGTGTGCCCCAAGTTCAAACCTGACTACACACAGCACACTTCTACAGTCCTTGATCTAATGTTCCCTAGAATTCAAGCTGTGAAGTCTGACTCTACATTCTTAATTAGCATCCATTTGTACAAGCATATTAATACCCACACACATATGCTCACTTTCAAAGAAAATTATGTAATGCTAATTTGCCTAAATTTAATCATTATTATATAAATTATGCATGCTCTCAGTTTTTATCCTATTAATACATCCAGTATTAAAAGTATGGCTATTCAGCATACAGATCACTAGACATTTCTGCATGTGCCCATGACTAAAAAGGAACATGAAACAAGCCAGTCTCCTGATCTCCAAGCCTAGGAGAGCTAACTGAATTGCTCTTTCCACTGTGACTGCTAACATACCATCCTTGACACATAGCCCTATATATGCCAGGAGTTTTATATTAAAAAGAACATATATAAGCCGGGCATGGTGGTGCACGCCTTTAATGCCAGCACTCGGGAGGCAGAGGCAGGAGGATTTCTGAGTTCGAGGCCAGCCTGGTCTACAGAGTGAGTTCCAGGACAGCCAGGGCTACACAGAGAAACCCTGTCTCGAAAAGAAAAAAAAAAAAAAGAACATATATGTAATCATACCCTTACATCTTTGTTTATGAGCACTTCATTCTGTTATTTACAGCTCTCTAAAATATTTCTACCTTTTTAACCACTGGAAGAACAGTATTACACATACATTCAAATGTACATCTGAACATACTCAAATACAGATGGGAATCAAATAGTACATAGCAAGAATATATATGATCACATTTTTAACACATATACATTGTGCATCTACAAATGTACAAAATCATGCATTGACTTCTCAACCTCTTAGAATTATGATGATGAATCTGTTACTGTTCCTGAACCTGTCATTAGGAATAACATTATCACAACACTTACTTACTGAGGCCAAACCATACTCCCCAGGACATTCTGAACCCAATGGTATACCTTTCCAAGCAGTGTCCAGATGTGCTCACACAAATGTGGACAGAATGGAGTCAGAAGGATTGTCTGAACTTCAATAAAGCGGAACACAAGCTCTCTGTGCATCCCCTCTGTGGCCAGCTCACGGTATTTGTCTTTTGCAGCCTACACAAATTTCAAATGGTTTGTCATTTTCCTTGTCTTTAAAATGAAGATGAAAAATTCAGTTTCTTGGTTTTAATGCAATAAGGATTAGTTTTGTAAAAGTCATGATAAATGTTTCACTTTATTTTTTAAAGTCTACAATATAAAAACAATCTTTTATTGAGAGAATATCATGCATTTATATTTCAATTCTCAAGAAAGAAGTCTGGAAATATACCTCAAGTAGCAAGAACGCATGCCTACAACATGCAAGGCTCTGGACTTAAAATAAACCAGAAAACCATTTCAACTTTTTTCCATAACAAGGAAAAAAAAAAAAAAACACTATCAGAATTTTGCTTGTGTGTCCACCTGGTTTGGAGTTTCTAAGACAGGGTTTGCTATGAATCCCAGGCTTGCTGTGCCTCCATTTTTATAAGCGTGCTTTTTAATCCAGGATAACCTCAAACTCATAGCAATCCTCCTGCCTTAGTCTTCCAAGTACTGGGATTACAGGCACAAGCCCACCAAGTTCAGCCATTTCCCTCCTTTCTTCCTACCTACTTACCTACCTATCTTTCTTCCTTTAAAGGCATTTTAAGGTATGTCTATGTCAGTGAGACATAAAGCTAGACCTCTGAACTGTTTGTTCTCTAAGGTCAGGCTTTGAGCAGTGCCCAGAGCAACATAAAGGGGTATGAATACAATATTTCTATGTTCAGCATTTGGCCTTATTTAACCACATCTAAAAACCAAGTTACATAAATCCCAGTGTGACATTTTACAAAACTGGTTGAGTAAAGCTACATGTGGCCCTTGAAATGCCAAACTTGGAAAAACAGTGACACCTAGTGGAAAAACTCAGACAGCATTTGCTTTGATGTAGATGGCAATTAATTACACCTTTGCCTTCATATTTATCAATTTAAAATGCTTTTGTGCAGCAAGACAGGGTTGGCACATGCCTAACTGGAGACAGGAGGACCTCCCCTTAATACTCAACAGTAAAATAAAAGCAGAATTTTCTATACTAAGTAGATTCCACAGACACAATGTCAAAGAAAACTACTTTTGAATCACAATTTATTAGAAAACTTAGAAGCTTGTTGAAAAGATTGTCATTCTGTACTTTGGACATGCAATTATTTCATAGCAAGGAGAAAAAGGCAGAAATACACCATATTAATGCTTACATGGTTGACCCCAAAAGAATAGCATACCTGAAACTCAAAAAAACCTGTTTTCAAAGCTTCTTTAAACATCATCTTTTCATAGTTTTGATCTGTTTTTATAATTCCTGCATTCATTTCACTATTGAATAGGGAAAGAAAATCTATTCAGTTTAAAGGCAACTATATATTTTATGTACTTCATATTATTATTGTATACGTATATGTATGTATTACATATTTATGACATAAATCTGCCACATAGATTAATAACCAGCGAAATGAGCACAACAGCAGAAACTTTACAAAGAGGTCAATACAAGAGCCAGGGAGATGGCTGCATGAGTCCAGTAGTGGCTATACAAGCATGAGGGTTTGAGTCCATATGCCCAGAACCCAACTAAAGCCCCATGTGTGTACCTCAGTGCTCTGAGTTGAGATGGGAGGCTGAGACAGGAGAATCCCAGGAACCATAGTCCAGCCAGCCTGGTGCACAGCAGCCCATCTCAAACGAGGTAGAAAGGCAAAGACCAGTGCCTGAGGTTGTGTTCTTTTGTGCTCACTCTCGCTCTCTCTCTCTTTCTCCATACACACACACACACACACACACACACACACACACACACACACACTTTTTCATTTTTTTGGTTTTGTCCTTAAAACTTTGTCTACCCTCTTGTATACAATGTCAGCTTTCACTATTCCTATTTATAATAACACACTCAACACACTTAACAGTGTTTTGTTATTGTTCTTGATTGCTAAGTTTCTTGGTGGAGCTGGGCATAGTGGCCTGTAATCCAGGTACTTGGAAGCTTAAGTTCAAGGCCAGCCTAGAGTCGTGTGAGACCCTAACCCCAAATAACTCCTCAATGAAAGCATTGGTAATGATGCTTAAACACACTACAAAAGTCACCTAACTAACAGCCACCTAACTAACACCGAACTGGCAGCCAGGATTTACAGAGGTTGCATGGTAAGTAATGGATATCAGCTATTGGGAAACACATCTCTTATCACCCCAGGTTTAATTTGACCTGACCTAGCCCTGATTTCGTTCATCTCTTGTCTCTGAGCTACTCTGAGTACTGTACTTCAAATACCATACCCTTTCCAATGTGTTTTCTCCTTTCCCGGAAAGACTGTTGTCTATTTTTTTCAAGAGACTCAGACATCCCAGTCTCCCTTGAATCCTCCTTACACCTATTACTGAATTCAGTCAGTAGGTGCTACGTCTTTCAAACAAGTCTTACCCCTCTAAATAGTACCAGCACTGAGTATCTTAAGGCCGACAAATGTATTGTATTTTTTTAAAAAGTTATTTCTTCTTTTCTGTCAACCTGTTTCCATTTTATCCTATTGTAATGTGAGAGGGTGAAGGAAAAGTTATGCAAAGAGGATTTGGAGACAGAGAGCAGTTCGCATCACAAGTTTCCTATACTACCTACAGGGAGGCATTTAAGGAAACTGCTAACCCTCAGTCTCTTCATCTCCAAAGCGGAGCTAGCCATACTGTCAGCGCTGAGGCTGCATGGAGGCTGCTGTCAGGTAGAAGCGCCTACACGGGTAGGCCCTCAACAGACAGCAACTACTGCTAGCACTTAACTTATTTCAGAAGCAAAAAAGAAAAAACAGACAGCCTGAAAACCAGACTTGGTGACTGCCATGGCTAGTGCTGGCCCAAACCTACCTGGCAAACACACGATCATTGAATGAGTTGGCAGGTCCACTTCTGAGGCTGTTGCAGCTGGCAAGCATTTCTTTGACCCACTCCACCCATGTGTACAGACGGAGGATGCCTGCGTCTGCCATGGCTTCCACAAAGTTGGCATCTTCAACAGTGTCACCAGCATCAGCCAGAGCCAGGCGCATTCCTGAAAGAAAACAAAACCAGTACATCAAAAACATAGTTACTGCCTGCCGGGTAGTGGTGGCATAGGCCTTAAGGCCAGCACTCGGGAAACAGAGGCAGATCTCTGTGAATTAGAAGTCAGCCTGGTCAACAGAGTGAGTTTCAGGTCAGGGCTACAGAGAGAAACCATGTCTTGAAAAAAACATATATATGTGTATATGTATATGTGTGTATATTTGACCTAACATAGGTCAATTATATAAACAAATATATGTGTATATATACACACACATATATATATATATATGTGTATACACATACATTTGGTTACTGAAAGCCAGGCATGATGACAAGCACCTATAATCCCAACACTTAAGAGCTAGAAGCAGAAGTTCAAGGTCATCCTTGCTACATAGAAAATTAGAAGCCGTTCCAAGCTATATGAGATAATGTCTCAAAAAAGAAAAAAAAAAAAAAAAAACCCACACACTCACATTCTAGGGAAAAATTATGCATTTAACTGGGTACATGCAAATTAAGAAATAACAAATGTTATAAATGACTGTCCTGGATCAACAGCAAAAATAAGGCTCTCAACTTCTTACAACTTTTGTGCCCTCTCTATCACACTTGTATTATTTGTGCTCATTTGTATCAGTTTGTACACACTCAGCATAGTGTGTTTCTTCCCAGGCATGCTGAGATGACAATGGCACTCAGGTATGGTTTTTGCTATAAGGAGAGAATCAAGCAACTAAGGCTGAGCCTTCGGGATTAAGAGTGTCTGTGGGAAGAATCCCAGGATGGCCGTCTTCATTTATGTGGTATGGGGTACCATGCCTGACAAGTGAGGTCTACCGTGTGAATGTGAAGATGCTCTGAAAAGCTAAAGGTTTAGAAGAAATTCTGTAGTCTTTAAGGTTATGCACAAGGGTAAAGCCTGGTGGCAGCAGTAACAGAGGTTGCCTGGCCTTGTAGTGAGTACTTAGGAAGTGGCTAAAGTGATAGCCAAGCAGGAAGCTGTATAAAGGAACAACTGCAACAAGAAAGGAAGATGCAGCAGCATCCTTCTGGTTAGCCTCTGATGTGGCGAGTAAATTAGATAGTAAACAAGAGGGTGAGGTGGAGGTGCCGGCTTGCCTATTCTTAAGGCTTGGGGCCAGAAGAAAAAGCAAGTACAAATGAGATCTATGTTCAAAAGCTCTTCCTTGGATCCAAGAACTTGGAATGCTTGGAAAGATGCAGAGTGAGGAGGAGCACTCAAGTCCAACCTTCAGTAGAAAAGGGAAGCTCTGTGAGCCAGTGTGCAGATAGGGTATTAACAACAGTCGAATGCAAGGAATTAGTGGGACCAGGAAAACATCAGCATCTGAACTGCTGGAATTAGGGAACATTTTTAAAACAAGCAATGAAAGAGCCTGTCTCAGCCTGTCTTGTGAAGCTGTGGGACATGGGGGCAGATGGGATCAGTCTAACTGTAGGGAGGCAAAGAAAGTGAATATTGTAACTTCCCCTCCCTCCTAAGGCAAAGGCTATATAACTGTGACATATGAGGGAAACTGGTCCCTAGTGGACTGGCTTATGAAAGCCATTAGGAACACTTGGTTATCTCTATCTAAAGCCCTCATAAATCAGGAATTGGAGAACCACCAAGGAGGGGCAGACACTATTGAGGGAACAAGGAGTAGCAGAAACTGAGTTTGAACTCCAGTTCTCTGGACTTCACACACAGGTAGTTAAACACATGGCTGATCCAGTGGGGGAAGTCAAGGCTGTTTTGGACCTTAGTTTTTTGGTGGGGGAAGATCTTTAAAAGTAGGAAAGACCTTGGCAGCTCTTGATGACTTAGACCAGCATGTAAAGGGTGTCTGTACAGTATAAGAACAAGCTAGAGGAGCCAGGCAGTGGTGGCGCACGCCTTTAATCCCAGCACTCGGGAGGCAGAGGCAGGCGGATTTCTGAGTTCGAGGCCAGCCTGGTCTACAAAGTGAGTTCCAGTACAGTCAGGGCTATACAGAGAAACCCTGTCTTGAAAAACCAAAAAAAAAAAAAAAAGTAATGCAGAAGGAAGAGGTCCGTGTCAGTTACTCAAAGGCAGATGAGAAGGAAGAGGTCTGTCTCAGTTACTCAAAGGCAGGCGTGGCAAGATTTGCGTTGAGCTGCAGTTCCAAAGAAAAAGGTTGACAGAACGGCAAACTGTGTGCTAAAACGCTTCTCTAAAGTCCGAGGAGCAGTTCTCAGAAAACATCCACGATAGAGCACTACAAGTAAAGATGATCAAGCCCATCTCAGGGGTGGGTAATTATCCTCCCAGACCAGGGGAAGTACACTTCCCTCAGAAAAAAGTTAATCTAGGGATGAAGATGGATTGCCCAGTCAGGAACTTCCCCAACAGCCAGGTGTGGTGAAAAGAGGCTCCAAGCCACTGTGCCAACCTGGGGCCACTCTTAGCAAGAGAACCAGCAAGTACAGCAGAGGTAAACAGGGCCACACTCACCTTTGGCCCGTGAATCAGCCTGAGCAGATCAAGTTAGGCCCAGTGGGTTTAGCAGGTATGGAGAAATGTAGGAAGACTCCAGGGAAGAGCTTCAGGATATGGAAATGTAGTGGCTCAGAGAGAATGACTAGGAATCAAGGGAGCTAATTTAAGTTATCATCTCCGACCTGTGCTTTGTGCCCAACCTGATCTGTGGAGGAAGCAACTGATCTAAATGGATGCAGTAGCCATGCTGTATTAGAGCTTGCTCGTGTTTGACTCCAGCGTCTTCTTAGTTGTGAAGCTCTGGGGTCACCTGACACTTCCTGAGGACAGATGACAGAAGACTTTCAGAATGTTTTCCAAGGTCATCAATGTAACCTAATTGTTACAGGATGGTGGCTCAGGATGTTGCCTTGTGCTTCCTATCCTCTGGAGAAGGTTCTGTTATATAAATGATATAATGCTGACCTGAGTGCTCTGCAGATTTGGAAAGCCATTGGAGAGATAACCAAGTACAATGGTACTTCTAACTACTTTTCACCAAACCTGGCTGTTGGGGAAGTTCCTGACTGGGCAATCCATCTTCACCCCTAGATTAACTTTTTTCTGAGGGAAGTGTACTTCCCCTAGTCTGGGAGGATAATTACCCACTCCTGAGATGGGCTTGATCATCTTTACTTAATTAAAGGAAAGGTTAATTAAAAGGAAAAAAAAAATCCAACAGGTACCCCGAACATGGGTGAAAGGGCGCTCCCAGAGGCCATAAGTTTATTGAATATAAATACAGTGCCAGGGATGGGGTACCTTTGGCCAGGAAAGCCCCACAAATCATAAAAAGCTATTACTACAGCTGGTGGTTGTATACCGGGACAAGACAGTAAGACACTATTGCCAAAGATATCACATGTGCATGCTTTGACTGCAGGACTCAAAGAGATTACAGGGACTGAAATGGAAACTCACACCCTGCTGGCTGGCTTTTGTAGTGCCCGAGGTGACCATGCAGGCTGCTGGTGGAGAACTGTCACCGACATTCCTGCTTGGCTATCTTCCCTGTGTGCTAAAATACCAACATGCTAGGCAAGATGTGCCTGCTTGTGCAATAGTGGTCAGCTGTCATGGGTAAGACCAACATTTGGATGGTAAGCCTTCCATTTGGATTTAAGGCCTGTTTTAAAAGAGGACATTCATGTCTGGTACTGGAAGCCAGGACAGAAACCTGTGACTTGGAAAAGAAAGCAACTACTATGTTTCTACTGGATGGACGACATGCACATGTCTGGCTGCCTTCTAAAGCACTCACACCCATAGATCACTGTTCTTATCGGCCTCGACTGACTGGGGAAGCTTCTGAGAATTCAGGAGAATCCCCACAAGTTTGTTGGCCAGCCAGTCTGAAGCACACAGAGCAGATAAAACAAGAGACTCTAAAGCAAGGTGAAGGGAACATCCGCTCCAGTTGTCAGCTGTTCACTGCAGACCATGTTGTGAAGCTGTCATCCGACGTCCACATATGCTCACGCTCACACAAACATCATACACAGAGGCACAAGCAATAAACTTCTTCAAAGACTAAATACTTTCTATTTTTTTCTTGAATATATTATATCACCAATTCTCGTGATTTAACTTACATGCTGTGCTGCTTATCCACAAAGAAAACACAAGTATTTAAATTTTTGTTAAAGGTAAAAGAATAAGCAACAACCTTCTGCAGCCCTATCTGAGTAACAGCAAGGATAAAGATGTACTCACCGTCAGCTGAAAATTTGTCAACGGCTTGGCTCAAAGTCAGGAAGTTGCCCGTAGATTTTGACATCTTAAAAAAAAAAAGCAGTGATCAGGCATTAATAATAATTTACATAAATAAAACAATGCAAACCGAGTTCCTCAGAGTGGCCATGATGAGTCAAAGGCGAGAGAACCTGAGCATGGAAGGACACAGCAGACTCAAGAGAGGAAGCGCTGAAGCTGAGGCAGCCAAGGCTCTGTCTGCATTCCCGGCCACCGAGCAACAGGACAGGGTCTACTGTGACCTTTGAAAGGCTGGCTTAGACAGAACGGACTTGAGTAGAGCAGGGAACACCGGCTGCTCACACAGGGAAAAGCCTTGATGACCAAAAGACATTAGGGGCAGAATAGACCACTCCTGGGGGTAAAGTGAGGTTTTCAGGACCATCAGCAGCACTTAGAGAAGCAGCATTCACAGCAGGTTAAAAAAAATGCCATATTCTAACAGGCTCTCACTGTTGCCCTGGAGGGAACAGAGCTCATAAAGAGCCACCACCTTCCTCTACAGCCTAAGTGCTGAGATGAAAGGCACGTGCCACAGTATCCACCAAAGAGAACTTCTAAAGTCACCTTTGGCTTTTAGGGCACTGTCCATATCTGACACTGCACACTGTAACCTGTACCATCTGCTGTTTGTTCAGTCTATGTACCCACTGTACCACAAGATTTGTTCTCATTTTTATTTATGATGCGTGAGGGCATGAGTGTATGTGAGCATGCACGAGCCTACAGTCCAGAGGAGAGGAGGAGGAGATACTTGGAGCTGAGCGGTCTGAGCCATGTGTTAGCTCCTACTGTAATACTAAGAACAGCAACCCCGCTGTCACACTAACATGTCATCCAATGAACCTAAGTTACTAATGCAGAAATAAATGCAGTCACTTCTGAGGGAGAGAGGGAGGGTGTGTGTGTGTGTGTGTGTGTGTGTGTGTGTGTGTGTTTTCTATTGAGCAGGCACTAGACAGACAGGTGAGGGGAGACTAAACAATTTTTTAATCAGAATCGATTTACTAAGATAAATTATACACAGTCAGCAAAAGGGACAATATTCCTAAAAGTGTTAGGAGGTAGCCATGTTGGCAGGAACAATACTACCATTTTATGACATATAGAAGCCCCAGAAGCTCCAAATTCTCTTGTTCTTCAAGAGCTGTAAGTCACAGTACCAAACAGAAAGCCCCAGGCATTCTCTCCTGGGTCACAGTTCTAAGATCTCTATGCTGCCTGTCCTCAGCTCCTTTCCTTCACCTCTTTCCTCCCGTCCTAATTTTCCTTAGTACCAGTGTCCTAACAAACCTATCAGGACTATCTGCTCTGCTTACTCAAAAGATTAAAATTTAGTTCACTTATTAGTCCTAAAGAGTTCATATATCTTTCCTTAATTCTAACTAATCCGTATTTCTGTTCCTTTTTATCCTCAGCTGACATGCTTGCCCAGAGCCTCACCTTCTCCGAGTTGAGCAGCAGGTGTCCATTTGCTCGGACAGACACAGGCCACTTGTCACTTCACAAGCGTGTAAGGTGCAAGACAGGAAAAAAAAAAAAGGACAACAGAATTATGATTCTCTCTGATACCCTGAAGTATATGTTAACAGTGAGCAGTTTGTTGAGACAAGACCATGCATTGCGATTGTGGGTGGCTTTTGCTTTGAAGTTCTAGGGCTCAGAAACAGGACTTGACTCATCCCACAGATGTGCTCCCCGTGCTGTGCTCCTGTTTTCAACAAGAAGCAACTGAAAAGAACCCAAGGATTGGCTCTGTGAGTTATGGAAACAAGATCAGGAAGATCTTGAAAATATGCAATTATGCAAAAGAACCAGAAGAGCACATATACCTTTGCATGAATATAAACACATAGCTTTCAATTCTCAGAATACGTATGAACATTTGTTTCTTTTGAAGGAGACGCAAAGGAGCGGACCAAGTGCAGTGGTGGGTAAAAGATCATGAGCACCCTGTTATCGGCACACACTGCATTATGCACTCTACAGCCTATCTTAAAACTGCTGCACACCTGCACCGAGCAGACCAGTGCCCTAGATAACCTGAAATATACATAGCACTCTTTAGGCTGTTGCTATATGACAGGGAGAAGCACACATTCCACATTAATACATACCGTAACTAATCCAACTAACCCTTCCATCGCCATTCCTTAAGATACGTGAAGCCTTAAGACATCCTTATTGACTATCAATAAAGGAACCTGACCCAGACTTGAGCATTTACCTTTGCTCTGGCCACATGGCTACATGATTGTAAATGTAATATGAAAGATGATTTGGAATCAGATCCTTGCCAGAGGCTCGAAGGTCCACTGGATACCAAAACTCAAATTCCTGCTTCAACTGATCCAGCTTTTCCTTTGGGATCTGAGTCTTAGGAAATGGAGCATCCTTGAAGAACACATAATCCCAAACGTCCTTTGTCATCTGCTGGGGTCTGCATTGAAATTAAGTAAACATATGCACTATTATATTGAAAGAATCAGAATTTCCACCTAATCGTGTATTAAAATTTTAATTAGTTACAGTATCAAACAAGAACAAACATATCCCCTAAAAACAAGAAGGCATGAGAGCACAGGAGAGGCGACTTAGTCATCCTTCTCAGTTGTACAGTAGAAAAGTGAAATATAACAAGAGACTGCTAACCTAGCTCTTGTCTTTAAAGGCAGGATCTCACTACGTAGACCAAGCTGTCCTTCAACTCAGAGAGAATGGCCAATCTCTGCCTGCTATAAACTGAGATTAAAAGTGAATGCCTCTTGCTAGCCAAATTCTTGAGAAAAGTAAACGTGAAAGAATTTCTAAATGTGTAAGCCAAAATGTCACAAGGAGGGCAGCCGAAGAGCTTCTTTTCCCTAACTATGTACCAACCTGATGCCCAGTGGAGACTCTGCCTGCCCATTCAGGTCACCCCCCTGCAGCAGGTGTGCGACTGTGTAGAACGCCATGTAAATTGTGGAATCCGAGAGAGATTCAATTAACCACTGTTCATCCCAAGGCAGACGAGTGCCTGCAAGACAAAAAAAAAAGAACTGATGCCGACTGAAGCTGAGACTCCCCGGCAGAAGCCACATCTCCAAGGCTTCTTTTCGAGGACTTTCCCATGCTGTTCTGGGTGGGGACAATTGCTATTTTGGTTTGTTGTGGTACTAGGAACTCTGTACATGGTAGGCAAGCACTCTACCATTGAGCTGCATCACAACCCGAAGAAGCCCTAAATTCTATAATTTGTAAAGGTAAAATAAGTATACAAAACCAAAGCTAACTGAACCTCTGGAGTCCTTTAATAAAAACATCCTATGGCTAGAGAGGGCTCAGTACGTAAGAACTCTTGCTGCACACACACATAAAAACCAGAATTTTGATTGCAGCACCTATGTAAAGTCCTGAATCCCCAAACCCTAGAACTATGGGGAGAGATAGGAGGATCACTGGGGCTCTGTCTGCTAGCCCAGCTCCAGGTTCAACAAAAGACTGTATCAATGAAGTAAGGTGAAAAGTGATTCCCTATATAGAGCCAGAAATCCTCTACTGGCCTCAACATGTGCACAGGCATACACACCCTGCTCATAGATGTGCATATAGGTATATGCATACACCATATTCACATGTATACACACAAAGTAAATATATAAACAAACAGATGGTATATAAAAGCCATGTGGGTCAGAGAGGTGCCTGGGAACCACATCCTGGTCTTCTCATTCTCTCACCTAGCAAAAACCAGGAGAAATGGGGAGAAAAGGGGCGGGAAACAGTGCATTTTCTGTCTATGTAACAAAATCATTCAAACACAAGTGTGAGAAGTTTGCTGACCTAAACCGTAAGTTCTTGAGCAAGCATGTTCTTGTAGCCAGTCTAAGGAAGCTTCAAAATTCTTCCTGCTCTCCTCGCAGAATCTAAGAAGAACAAAGGCCAAGTGTATCCTTTCCTTCATCAGCCACACTCCCGCACCCCTCTCATTTTCTCCCATCTTACGTTTCCATGTTCTTCAGGCAGTGAAATGTCTGTTTCTTCCAGTTCTCATCTCCATAATCCAAGTACCTGGGAGTGAACAAAATAAGCTCTTCTTAATGTCAGAAATGACCAAAGTGACTCATGCAATTTTCTTGTTACAAGAGGGACTAACCACTGGTCACACAGGGCCACGACGCACTCATCTGAAGACCTCGACATCACTTGTTTTTCTGGCTCCATGTAGATAAGCGCATCTCCCTAAGGGAAGGGAAATAAAGACAGGGCAGATGTAAATAAAGACGTCTTCCTTCCCCAGGCTGCTGATTCGTGCAGCTCCTGCTTCTGAGCATGGCATCAACTGGACCACTTTACAAGCTACTTGTCATCCTAGCACTTTCTAACCTTATGATTTGAGGGTTGGGCTTATGAGAACTTTCTATCTTTGTTATAAAAATACAAAGAAAATTAAAAGAAAAAGTAAATAAATGATACTACTGTTTTTAAAAAGAAAAAAAATATATAGATTAAACATTTAAAAATTTTTATTATAAACTTTAAAGCTATTACAAATTCAGTTCTAAATAGAAAACTAACTACAACTTACTTAATTTTGGTGTTTTGAGGCAGGGTTTCATTTAGCCCAGAGGATGATCCTGAACTTGATGATCCTGAACTTCTGATCCTCCTGCCTCTACCTCCCAAGTACTGAGATAGGTATGCACCACCACATGGGCTCCAATTTTATTTATTTATTTACTTGATGTAAATATCTCCTAATACATTGCAAAGCTAGGATAATTTTTAAAACTCAAATCCTATATTATCACTACCAAAATGACTCACTGCTCCATACTTAAAGTTCAATTCTTCAATATAAACTAAGTAGCTATGCTTTTGGTTTGCAAACAGTAAGTTAGAAATAGACATTTAACTCCCTCTAAAGATTCTAGAGACTGACAATAAAGATGAAGAGGGACTGAGTACAAGGACAAGCAAAGGGGGTGGGGTGGGGGGGAAGGCAAGGCTGAACGAGTGAAAGCCGCTGCTCCAGCAGGGACGAGGCAGGCTGAGGCGGGTGAGGCTTAGTAGGAGAGAGGCTACAAGAATGTACAAGGCCCTAGGTTGAAGCCCATGTTAAAGAATCAAACAAATGAAAAGAGAAGAAAGCTGGATCAATTTTAAGCAGCAGAAGAAAAAGCTGAGGAGAAACCCCACTTGCCCAGGAGATTCTCCAAAGGCTCAGAGATGAGTGGAATGACTTCATTCTACAAGTGAAAAATGACAACCCTGAAAGGAGAACTGACCAACATCTTAAAAATTGATTAGAAGCCCAAATACCCTAATTTTCCATGTGCTGATTTTTTTTTTTTTTTTTTTTTTTTTTGTCAATTTAATACAAGCTAGAGTCACCCAGGAAACAGGAAGGAATTTCCTAGATGAGACTGGCCTATAGGCTGTCTGTGGGGCATTATTTCCTAAACTGCCGATTGATGATGTGGGAGAGCGGGCCCGCCGTAGGGCTGCCTGAGCTGAGTGAGCATGAGTGAGTGAGTGAGTGAGTGAGTGAGTGAGTGAGTGAGTGAGTGAGTGAGTGAGAGAGGGAGGGAGGGAGGGAGCAGCCTTCCTCCAGGCTTCCTACCTGTTCCTGCTTCAGCTCCTGCCCTGACTGCCCTCAGGAAGGACTGTTACTTGCAAGTGCAAGTTGAAATAAACCCTTTCCTCCCCAGGCTGCTTCTGGTCATGGTGTTTATCTCAGCCACAGAAAGCGAAGTAGAACACTCACTGTGCAAACAGTAACTACCCCCATCCTGTGTCAGCAATATGTCAAAAGCTTATTATCTGGGGCAAAGTTCAGAACACAGACACCACAGCAAAATTAGGGGGTTACCTGCAAGCCAGCACACCAACTGCTGGTACCATCTCTACCAATCTCCCTTTTGACTTCCAGAATGCTCAGTTCTGAATTTCTACCCAGAAAGTCAAATGCAAATATGGAAAGGCATACACCATCTTGATTCACTTTCACCAAATAGCTACTAGAGACATAGCTTCACCAAAATGAGTGGGGAAAACAGAGAGGAGCCATAGAATTTAAGCAAGGAGACCAGATTTAAGAAGCAGGGAAATCTGTAATGGTCAGGAGATATCAGGAACCTGCCTGTCTCTACCTCCCTAGGACTGGAACTCAAGCCTTCTCCCAGCCTGCTCTGCTATGAAGCCAACACCTAGGCGAGTGGTACACACTCGCGTTTCTCAAGCCTCTGCCTCCTGGTTACAGACATGAATCACCAGCTTTCTTTTCTTAATTTAGCAAATAGAGAGAGCACTGTCAAACTTTAAGAGCTAAGTAGCTAAGCAGAGTTCTGCCAAAGGAGAAACAGGAGGTGAAAACATAAAGCAAAGCAGCACACAGAAAAGGACCCTAAAGTGGCCACTGCCAGACCCGTTGCCAAAGTCCTCTGGTTGTGCTCTGCACATACCAGCTTTGGTTTTCTTTGGCTGTGCTTTTGCTTTCCCTGTTGTTGTGGGGGAGGGGTATGTTGAAACAGGATCTGCNAGAGTTCTGCCAAAGGAGAAACAGGAGGTGAAAACATAAAGCAAAGCAGCACACAGAAAAGGACCCTAAAGTGGCCACTGCCAGACCCGTTGCCAAAGTCCTCTGGTTGTGCTCTGCACATACCAGCTTTGGTTTTCTTTGGCTGTGCTTTTGCTTTCCCTGTTGTTGTGGGGGAGGGGTATGTTGAAACAGGATCTGCGTAGACCAAGCTAGCCAGGAAATTGAGCTCTCCCTACCTCTGAGACACTGAGATGTCAGGCACGCGCTACAACACAGGACACATCTCAGCCTTAAAGCACAATCTCATCCCTATTACAGGACACATAAAGTAAATGAGATAGGCCTGTTTCCTGCCATAACACTTGGTTATATTTTTCATACAGTGCTAGGTTCTACTACAGAACTCCGTGCTAATAACACTCTAAGGCCTATTAGTTTGCTGCTCTTCCCAGACAGCCTCCAGAATACCACATACAGCATCAATCATGTTTTTCTGAATAGTCTTCTTTACATGTTGGATCTTCTGTCCTTTAAATCCATCCACTAGCATTACCTACAAGAATGAGGGGAAAAACATAGAAAACAATTAAAATCCCTTCAAGTTTCCCTAGCTAAGTTTACTTAATTCACCAACCAAAAGTATTTTTAGAATAACAGTTATCACATTTATTGTAATCATAACTTTATTTAGATACGATTGACACAACTGATATTAATAACATATAACACGCCGGGCGTGGTGGTGCACGCCTTTAATCCCAGCACTTGGGAGGCAGAGGCAGGTGGATTTCTGAGTTCGAGGCCAGCCTGGTCTACAAAGTGAGCTCCAAGACAGCCAGGGCTATACAAAGAAACCCTGTCTTGAAAAACCAAAAAAAAAAAAAAAATATATATATATATATATATATATATATATATATATATATATATATATATATATATAACACTGTCTTGTTTTGTTTTTTAATTTATTTATTATATGTAAGTACACTGTAGCTGTCTTCAGACACTCCAGCAGAGGGAGTCAGATCTCGATATGGATGGTTGTGAGCCACCATGTGGTTGCTGGGATTTGAACTTTGCACCTTCGGAAGAGCAATCAGGTGCTCTTACCCGCTGAGCCATCTCACCAGCCCCAACACTGGTCTCTCTATAAATGTGACTGGTCTAGTCCGGTTGTCTTTCTGTAGCTGTAGCTAATGAGGGCAGAGCTAGGAAGAGACTCACTCCTATGCTCAAGGTTCCACACGGAGACGATTCTTCTATACTATCAGTTTTCAACCTGTGAGCTTTATATGACCCCTTTGGGTTTCACATATCAGATATCGTACCTATTAGATATTTATGACTCATAAAAGTAGCAAAACTGGGGGCTGTGGAGATGGCTCAGCGGTTAAGAGCACTGACTGCTCTTCCAGAGGTCCTGAGTTCAAATCCCAGCAACCACATGGTGGTTCACAACCATCTGTAACAAAACCTGATGCTCTCTTCAGGAGTGTCTGAAGACAGCTTCAGTGCACTTATATTAAATAAATAAATAAATATTAAAAAAAAAAGTAGCAAAACTACAGGTATGAAGTAGCTAGCAACAAAATAATTTTATGGTTGAGAGTCACTACAACACGATGAACTTTATTAACAGGTCGTAGCATTGGGAGGTTGAGAAACACTGTACTATGATCATTCTGGTGGTTTTTAGAGGGAACCAAGTATATTCCACTCAGTCTTCTTGATCCAACGTGTTACAGGCCTGCTATGGGCCTGATATCTTCCAACTTCTTACTTAGTGGTCAAATTTAACACTAGAGCAAAGAATTAACTCAGAGCATATAGCTACAAATAAAAACAATAAAAATTATGACTTACGCCAGGCGTGGTGGCACACGCCTTTAATCCCAGCACTCAGGGGCAGAGGCAGGCGGATTTCTGAGTTCGAGACCAGCCTGGTCTACAGTGTGAGTTCCAGGACAGCCAGGGCTACACAGAGAAACCCTGTCTCGAAAAAAAAAAAAAATTATGACTTACACCATCATAAAATCCTCTTAGATACAATTTTTCCTTTGCTTCTGCAAGTTTTTCACGGTCATTCTGGCTCTGAATTTTCAGCTCATCACAAATAGTCACAGCAGGAAGATTTCCAATTCCTGGGATTTCGAGGACTGGCACCTGCAGAACACCAGAATGTATTCATGCTCAAAAGCAGACACAATCCGTGTGAATGTGGTCCCTTTGCCACTGATGGTCTGCAAAGTCACCTTGGCAGTGGCTCCCAGACCACTCAGTGCTCACAGACCACTAGCCTGCAGAGGGACGTGTGCACTCCCCACCACACCTCCTGCTCTCACCCCGACCGACCACAGCTCACTGAATAACAAGGGCAAAAACTGAAGACTGTTAACTATTATTATGAATGGTTTCAAGTTCATATTAAACTCTTGAAGTCTTTCCCCTCGTTCTAAGGATCACACCCAGGGCATTGAGAGTGCCCAAGCTCACTCTCCTAGACTTCATGAAAGTCATTTGCTAGAAGTCTTCTGACCTTTCTTCTGCAGGTACTAACAAGAAAACACAAACACTAAGCAGCCTGCAAGGCTACAAAATAAATGTGAGTTAGGCGTGGTCCGGTGTTATCTTTATAATGCAGGAATTACTCATACTAAGATAGTGTAGGATGAAACAGACAGAAGGCTGTTTGTTCAGCTTCAGGTGGCAAGTGGAAAGGAAATCTGTACTGTTCATTTTCCTTTACTGTTATTTACAATAGGAAATTAGCAAATTAGCATGAAAATTCCCTCTCTTATTTTAAAACTCTACCAATTATTTATTTTTGTTACAAGGAAACCAAGAAATACCTCTTTTTCCCCCTCTGATAAAGATGTGTCAAGCGTGTGAACACCCACATACTCACCGGTTCAAACGGCAGGACCATGTCATCCCTAATTCCATATTTTGTTCGTAAGGCCTACAGAAAATTCGTAAGTTATCATTAATGCTCAATTTTGTTACTGGTACAATCAATAAGAAAAGCAAACTCAGTGTTTTAGGGGTTTTCTTCTTGAGGCCGGACTATGTAGCCTATACTGGCCTTATACTTACAATCTTCCTGCCTCAGCCTCCCTCTTAGCCGGCTCAAACTTCTCTTCCATTATTTGTTCTCTCCATATAGAACAATGTTTAACTTTATCAGATCTCATGAAGGGACCTGTGACCTTTTAAAGTGCCATAGTTTACTGTGAATGGCCTTCAGGCCTGCCCAATATTCTGACATTATGACAAAACCTGTTATCTATATAGTTCCTGATTAAGAACTAGGCAATCAATTTACAAAGAAAACGTGATGTTTTAAATTAGTTTATGACTGTTTTCATTGAGCCTAATCCACAGCTATCCTCTGACACATGTAATCCAAAGGCCACAGACATGGCCACAGAACATGCCTTTAGGAACTGCAGTCATATGTAACAACACACACAGACATCAAGACAGCACTCCAGTTAAGAGTAATAATACTCTTGGCTGTAATGAAAATATGAATATAAATTAAAATGTTTTCCTGGGGCTGGGAGAATGACTCAGTGGGTGAAAGCACCCGCTGAGTTCAAATCCTCAGCACACATATGAGAAGTCAGGCATTCTAGCAACCTCAGCACTACACAAGGTGGAGAGGAGAATCCTCTCAGACTTACTGGCAACCAACCTAGCTCCAGGTTCCGGAGCAAACCAGGTTAGCAGTAACAGTCCAGAGACACACATGTATGCTCTTAGCCTGGTCTCCTAGCTGCTCGGCAGTACCTCACCAATACCATGCTGAACTAAAAACAAGGACATGAAAGGAATACTTGCTTGCTTTTTCTTCAAGTCTCTGAGTGCCGCAAGATCATCCGGGGAATCAGAAGGAACGCTCGTGAC
The DNA here is from genome assembly GCA_902729485.2 of Mus minutoides. Classification (NCBI taxonomy): domain Eukaryota; kingdom Metazoa; phylum Chordata; class Mammalia; order Rodentia; family Muridae; genus Mus; species Mus minutoides. Next base: position 3,383 of record LR752064.1, on the reverse strand, counting down.
CACCCCAGTGCCTTAAAAAAGACAGAACAAATGAACTAATACAATCAGAATGTGATTAGCAAAACATTCTACCAGCAAAGTCCGTACCTTTATCCTCTTTAATGGTCAGCATAGGGAGAACATAGACCACCTTATAGCATGTCAGGGGTGCAGAAAGTGAAGCCCCAAGGATTTCCTGCATAAAGAGCAGCAAAACAGTGAAGAAATGTAGCTGCAGTTATGAAAAGTTAAAATAATAGTCAAACTTTAAGGCCAAGAAGCTCCTGCTGAAAAGTATATGAATAAGCTCCCAATATCTGCATCTGCACGAAGCAGCTGCTGCAGTTAATGACATGGTGAAAACCACAATGGTTTTAGATGCTCTTGCAACAAAAATGGGAAGTCTGTGAGGGACTGTTTGTTAATTAACTTTACTTGGCTATTCCACCATATATACATATTTTAAAACATCACGCTGTTCACTGTAAGTGTATACAATTTCTCCACTAAGTAAACAGTATGAAAATAAAGAAAAATTTTTTTAAAAAAATCATTATTTGGCCGGGCGTGGTGGCGCACGCCTTTAATCCCAGCACTTGGGAGGCAAGAGGCAGGCGGATTTCTGAGTTCGAGGCCAGCCTGGTCTACAAAGTGAGTTCCAGGACACCCAGGGCTATACAGAGAAACCCTGTCTTGAAAAACCAAAAGAAAAAAAAAAATCATTATTCTATGTTTTTAAATAAATGGTTAAAAGTAATCAGAAATGATTATAATACCAAACTTGACAATGTAATGGTAATCTTAGTATACTAACATGTGCTGCTTGTGACATTGTATTTCTCGAAAAAAAAAAAAAAAAAAAAACAGTACTGCTTGTGACATTGTATTTCTTGAAAAAAAAAAAAAACAGTATCAATATGCATAGCAAGAGCTACAAAATGTCCAAAATAGACTAGCAAGATGGCTGAACAGGTGAAGGTACTTGCCAGGAAGCCTAACAACTTCCATTAAATTCCTAGGATCCATGTGGTAGGAGAGAAATGAACTCTAAAAGTAGCTCTTTATACACACTACATGACACACCTTACCTACACATATGCACAAAATAAGCAACATTAAAAAAAAGAAACCTACCAAACACTACATTACTTACATACAATAAAACACTACAGCAGTGGGTTTAACCTTACTAATGCTTCAACCCTTTAATACAGTTCTTCACAATATGGTGACCCACCAACCATAAAATTATTTCAATGATACTTCAGAACTGTAATTTTCCTACTGTTATGAACCATAACGTAAAAATACCTGATATGTGACCCCCAAAAGGGACTCATCCTACAGGTTGAGAACTGCTACACAAAACCACTGCTTTCAATGACCAAAGTATTAGATGATAAAATGTCACATCAAGAAAATAAAATTCTACATATCTGTATAACTATGAATTCAAATTGAAGTAAAAAAAAAAAATTCCTGATTGCTTCAAAAAAAATTAGAAAATGTGGCAACATTGGGCCTTTCTTCTCGCTCCTTTTAGAGTGAGTATCTCATTTCTCACTCTGTAACTCAGGCTGGCATAGAACTAACAGTGATCTTCCTGCCTCTACTTCCTGAGTGCCACCCAGCTCGGAACCTGTATAAGGCAACAAAGGGCCTGCAGCTGCACACTCATTCCATTGGATTGATGTCTGTGGGGTGTGTGTGTGTATACCTTTGTAGAATCAGCAGTCATATAGGTACAATCTACATACCACAGCAGTTTTAAAGGCTGAAATCAAAAAACTGTTCTAACACTGTGAGAAAGTGTGTACTGGCTGGTTGTGTATGTCAACTTGACACCAGCTGGAGTTATCACAGAGAAAGGCGCCTCCTTTAAGGAAATGCCTCCATGACATCCAGCTGTAAGGCATGGGGGAGGAGGGGGAGCCTTGTGAGTGTGACCATCTCTGGGCTGGCAATCTTCAGTTCTGTAAGAAAGCAAGTTGAGCAAGCCAGTAAAGAACATCCCTCCATGGCTTCTGCATCAGCTCCTGCTTCCTGACCTGCTTGAGTTCCAGTCCTGACTTCCTTTGGAGATGAACAGCAGTGTAGAAGTGTAAGCTGAATAAACCCTTTCCTCCCCAACTTGCTTCTTAGTCATGATGTTTGTGCAGGAATAGAAACCCTGACTAAGACAGGTGCATTAAGAACAGGAAACAGAGCTGGAGAGATGTCTCAGTGGTTAGACCACTGACTGCTCTTCTGAAGGTCCTGAGTTCAATCCCCAGCAACCACATGATGGCTCACAACCATCTGTAATGGGATCTGACACCCTCTTCTGGTGTGTCATATACATAAAATAAATAAATAATTCTTAAAAAAAAAAAAAAAAAAAAAAAAGGAACAGGAAACAGTACGGGTGTAGTCACACATGTGATGCCTTTAATATCAGCACTCCCAGAAGCAGAGGCAGACAGATCTCTGTGAGTCTGAAGCCAGGCTGGTCTATACAGTGAGTTCCAGGCAGCCAGGCCTCTGTAAAGAGACCCTGTCTTAAAAAATAAAACAAAATAAAAAGAACAGCAAACAATTGGTCCTGTAACCATATGAAACTTACTGAACCACAAACAAGCAAACAAACAAACAAACAAAATCCATGAAAGTAGAAGAAGGACTAGGAAGGGAATCATTGAGAATGGGGGTGGGGAGACATATGAGGGTAATGCAGGCGCAGTTAAAATGATTGAAATACATTATGTACAAGGATAAAAATAACATAATGAAGTCTACTTTATGTATAATTAAGATATGCTAATTTTTAAAAATAGCAACAACCCCACTGGTACAGCCTGTAATTCCACTTGCTCAGAAGACTGAGGCACAAGGATCACAACTTCAAGGAAATTGGATTATACAGTAAGTTCAAAGCCAGCCTGGGGAATTTAGTGAAAGCATGTTTCAAAGCACTGGGGCACAGCAGTGACTGAGCACCTGTGGGCACAGCTCAGTGAATGAGTACTTGGGGGCACAGCTTAGGGACGGAGCACCTGCTAAGCATGAACAAGGACCCAGAGCTCCTGAGTTTAGTCGGGCGTGGTGGAGCACGCCTTTAATCCCAGCACTTGGGAGGCAAGAGGCAGGCGAATTTCTGAGTTCGAGGCCAGCCTGGTCTATAGAGTGAGTTCCAGGACAGCCAGGGCTACACAGAGAAACCCTGGCTAAAAAAAAAAAAAAAAGGCAAGGACAGGAAATTTAAAGTCATCATTGGCTATGTAGCAACCTTAATGCTAACCTGGGCTACATAAGAGCCTTTCCAAGCTTCACTGGTAACTCTTCCCTCTAACTATACAATGAAAATGGAGAGCATGCTCCCCAACTCACCTCTCCCATTAACTCCTTCACAACCGGCACCACTCCAT
>LR751056.1:183327-226444 GCA_902729485.2 Mus minutoides | reverse complement strand
CCCGCACTCTATGTTTTGTTATGTGGGAAACCCCGCTGTTCTTCTCTCCCGCACTCTATGTTTTGTTATGTGGGAAACCCCGCTGTTCTTCTCTCCCGCACTCTATGTTTTGTTATGTGGGAAACCCCGCTGTTCTTCTCCCCCGCACTCTATGTTTTGTTATGTGGGAAACCCCGCTGTTCTTCTCCCCCGCACTCTATGTTTTGTTATCTGATCCCCAACTATGTGAACTGTCATCATAGAAAATGAATCACCCCCGTCACTCCCCAATGAATTTGCTCAAGATTTTATCAACCTTTGTTTGACCAAAGACTAGTCTTTTGATCTTGGGGAGAAAAATGTGTCCAACTGAGCCGACTTTTGCAATGAGGGAGGATGTTGTCATCGTGCTTGTTTATTGTAGAACCACGTTCCACTTGGTATATTTACTTTAATTTACCATAAGTCCCTCAGGACGAATGCATGGTGCACACACAGTAGTTCATAGACTTGAGAGAGTGTGCCTTTCTTTTGAACAGTATAGGTATTCATGTGTACATCTGCCTTGGTCTCTTAAAAGAACTAGTGCATACCAAGTAGATGGCAACAAAAATGGATCCTTCATGGTTCTGGGTGCCATAACATTCAGGACCAAGATGCCAATGGAACTGGTGTCCGAGAAGACAGCTATCAGGTTCATTAATGACAGTTTCCTCATTTTGTTCTATATGGCTAAGATGGTGACGGAGCTCAGCACTTCCTAATATCACTACATTGGGGGGCTATTATTTCAACTTATGAGTGGAAGGAATATAAACATTTAATTTATGGTAGTATCTTACTAGGATTTGAACTTATAGTGAGCTTCCTGCCTCTGTCTCCCAAGCACTGTCATAAAATGGGGTGATAAGAATATGCAGCCATGCTGGGCGTGGTGGCACACGCCTTTAATCCCAGCACTCAGGAGGCAGAGGCAGGCAGATTTCTGAGTTTGAGGCCAGCCTGGTCTACAAAGTGAGTTCCAGGACAGCCAGGGCTATACAGAGAAACCCTGTCTCGAAAAACCAATACTGTGTGTGTGTGTGTGTGTGTGTGTGTGTGTGTGTGTGTGTGTGTGTATATATATATCGCGGTATGGACAGACTAGGATCGTAAACATTACGTAAAACCTTGAGTGTTTTTCACTGTGTACCCATTCCGTAGGTATTCGTTACGAAGAGGTTTGCCTTGTACTCGCGTCATAGAGAGTGGATGTCAATTATCTACGGGGAGCCTCTCAAACAGAGAGGACTTCAAAATAGTAGATGTAAATGATAAGTTTTGTGTTCGAAATGTAGCTATTTGTAATCTGTGACCAGCAATTCTGCTTTAGGAGATCAGAGGCTCAGCAGACTCACAGATAGGCATCACCTGTTTTCCATCTTTTAGAATTTGGAGGAAAAGTTACAAGGTCAGGAAAAGGAACAGGAAGTAATAGGAATGGATGCCAAAAAAGAGGAGCAGGGGAAGACAGCAGAGGTTAATAGAGGGCAGGACCATAATCAAAATACATTATTTGCACCTATGAAAACTTGTCATCAGGAACTGTCTTATTTTGTACAATTAATATACAATGAAATCACAACTACCACCACAACAAACCAAAACGAAAAGAAATCAGGGGGCATCCCATGTGATCTTTCTTTAGATGCTCACAGTTTCAAATGGAAGACAACTGTGTAAACAAAGAATTGCTATCCTGCAAGAAAAGCCAAGAGGCATAAGTGTATAGGATCCACAGTACAAACATTAAGGAAAGGGCACAGTGAGATCCTCCTTCATCCAGAATAGGGCGTCAGGGTGCCTTCCTCAGATCTACTGCTTAAACTGAGTCTTGAGAGTCAAGGTGGTGAAATGCCAGTTGAAGGTAGAGGCACCCACCACTTGTGGTTCTGCGGCCTCTACATTGCCAGCATTACCTTCCCAATTACATGGTCATAGGGCGATTTCTGATTTACAGCAAAAAAGTACCTTGAAGAAGTGTTAAAAAATGTATCAAGGCCTGTACTTACTGGTGGTAAGCTACAACTGGGGACATGGGAAGGCCTTGTGCCCCTGTTCTCAGTGTTATAGCCATCTAGTGTTCTTTGAGGAGAACAGAAGGTCAGCAGGAAGGCTAGCATGCAACCACCAGGGTTGGCTGCCAACAATTCAAAACAGAGAGTGAGGGTAAACATCGAATACCCAGTGAAGTGGAGCTGGCCAAGGCTTATCAATTATTACAAATACTGCTCCTTTCCACCCCCAGTATTTGTAACAAGTTATTAGTCTAGCAATAGACTTAGATAGACCATGAAACAGCTGTCTCCTGAAGGTTCCACCTCTCCAAACTGCAGCTGCCACCCCTGAAGAGCAGAATCCTTCATTTCCCACAAGGACCCCAGGTCCCACCCTCGCTAGCCCTTAGCCATCATGTCTTTCCAGCTCTCAACTCTGCAAGACTGAATCTCCATACCCAGGTCAGATGTCTTACTCTACGTTTGAAAGAAATGTCACCGAGATGATCTGCTTGCATGACCAAGTCCCAAATGTTACATTTCCTCTCAAAGAATGATGAGGAATCGAACAGGTGTAGAACTCTCTAACTATCGTCTTCTTTTACCATTGTTACTCCTATTAGAGTAATACTTAGTTATCATTTTCCATGTGTGCCTTAATTATCCTAAATATTAACTGTTGTGAATTTTATTTAGGCTTCATGAGGATCTACAGTGTTATGCTTTTTAAATTGATATTTATTTTATGTGTATGGGTGTTTTATTTTTTCTGCATAGGTGTCTGTGCCTTTATGTGTATGGGTAGTTTTTTTTCTGCATAGATGTCTGTGTCCCGTGTGCATGCCAGAGAAGCTCAAGGGAGACTAGAAGCAGGATGCCTTCCGTGGCTACTTTTGTCTGAAAGTTCTGGTTCCCGGGTCTACCATCGAGAGTTGTATTTGTCGAACTTGAACTACCATTTTAGTACTCCGTCGGTAACTATCTAGTACGGTCTCTCTCTTTTCGGTGTTTATTAATATCAACGGGTACTCTTATTTTTGGGAAGGAAGGGTCGAGACGTATCCCTCACTAAACAAAAATATCACTACAGCCTTGCTGGGGCATTCTGAGTCCCAGTCATCTCAGCCCCAGGTCAGATTTAGGTCTGACTGACTAGAAATTCAGGGCTCTACCTAGGAGGTCCTTTTGTTCTCATAGAGATCAGCTGGGACCATCCCAAGGCCTTTCTCTGCTAGAAAGAGCATCCATATCATCTATGATACATTGTCTCCATACATACCCATTGAACCTCTTGGGGGAAAGACACACATGCTATCTTAACAAAGCCCAGACACGGGCTAGGAGCAGCAGTAGGTGGGCGAAAGTGACTAGACAGGGTATCAACAGAAATGGGCCAGTCAGTATAGACAAATTCAAGCAAATTAGGCTTCGGAGCTCAAGCGTCTGTCTTTCAAGCAGGACAGTAGCTTGAAATCCTGGCTGACAGGCCATCACATGTTCCCAGAGAGCAAGCAGTAGCTTTTAAATCGTATAAAATGAAGGGGTCTAATTTCTGGCATCTGGGAACTTCAAACCCTTTTTTGCTGTGTGGCATATCTATCATCCCCTCTAATGGTTTATTGCTCGATTCTGCCTATGGCTGTTGTAAAAGTTCCAACGATCAGAAAAAAAAAAATAATAATAACCTTAAGTGGAAGGTCTTATTTTTTTCTGCTGTGACGAAACACCATGACCAAAAAAGTAAGTTGTAAAGAAAAGGATTTATTCAGCTTACACTTCCTTATTGCTGTGCATTATTGAAGAAAATCAGGGCAGGATCTCAAACAGGGTAGGGCCCTGGAGGCAGGAGCTGATGCAGAGGCCGTGGGCTACTGCTTACTGGCTTGTTTCCCCTGGCTTGCTCAGTCTGCTATATGTCTGTCTGTCTGTCTGTCTGTCTGTCTGTCTGTCTCTCTTTCTCCATCTATCATCTGTTTATTTTTATTTATTCACTTTACATCCCATTCACTGTCCCTCTTATGCTCACCCCCTCTCACAATTTTTTCCCATCCCCTTCTCCTCTGAGTGGGTGCTTCCCGGGGTTTCTCCCATCCTATCAGCCTGCTTTTCTTATAGAACCCAGGACCCTCAGTCCAGGGAAGGCACTACCACAATGGGCTGAGTCCTCCCCCAGTGATCACTAATTGAGAAAATGCCTTACAGCTGAATCTCATGGAGGCATTTCCTCAACTGAGGCTTCTTCCTGTTTGATGAATCTAACTTGTGTCAAGCCAACACACACACACACACACACACACACACACACACACACACAAAACCAGCCAGTAAATAATGTGTCTTTATTACACTTACGAAAGCCAACCAGGCTTAATATTATGGTAAACTCTTAGAGTGGATCTTATTCTCAGGTGCACACTATATTTGTCTTTTCTATTGAGAAATGTCTTAGTGTGATTTTCCTTTTAGAACAACATGAACATAGATTTACATTGTGACTTTTGAAGTCTATGACTTATTCCATAACTGTGGATACTACATAATTTCTCTAATTTGTTCTTCATAAACAGTTGAGTTATTTCTAATTTTAAAAACAAAACTTACAGATGCCCATGATAAACCTCATTAAAGCTTTGTGCATTTCTATGGTGGTTTACAGAGAATAAAGTTCAAAATGTGAGCTTGTTTAATACAGGGGCTCCATATTGTCTAGTGGATTGTTCTCCAAAGTGTTCCCGCACCATCAAAATCTCTATTTTGCTATCTTTATCATCTTGACCCATTAGTTTTGGTTAGAATCTTCATCTTTGATTAGGTGAAAATTAGCCTCAAGTTGTGATTTTTATTTCTTGGATTACAAGTAAAGTTGAAAGCCTTCTCAAGGGATTATAGGCACTTACTCTTAGGTAATGTGTTTTCATGTCCTTTGTTCATATTTAATTGGGGATCTTCTTTATGGGAGTTTTAATTTGCTGGAGGGAAATCCCCCTGTAGTCTAAAATGATCATTTGGTATAGTTACTATTGATAATGTCCAACCTAATACCTGTCCAGTGTCAACACTGGGTGTTTAAATGTCAGTTTCCATAACTGAAAAATACTGTTCTTCCAGAGAGATATTACTTTCAGGGAAATGAATTACAAATCAGAAGGAATTTGTATTTTTATTTTTTTGTACTGTTGGCCCAGTTAGTAAATGTAGTTGGACTGTGACCCACTTTCGCTTAGGTAATCTCTGGCCTTTGCTTGTGTATATCCCTAGAGACAAGAATGAATTATGAAGACACTACCTAGGGTGTTTTAGAGAGAAAGTTAAGCTTGTTAAAAGCTTGCTCAGCTAGTCTGTGATTCATTTGTTTTACATGGCTAGCCATAAGCTCCCAGAAAGGAACTGGTCCACATCCACAGCTTACCCCCCACCTCCACCCCCAACCCAGAGTCCAGGATGAGCTCATGAATCTCAGCAGTGGGGAGAGTGCTCTGCACACTCAGCGATCTGAACCCTGAAAACATGAACATGTGGAGAACATCACACTCATTTCTTTCTCTTTCCTTTTGGGTCATTCCTGGCCTCTGCTCCTGCCAATGTTCCTCTTGACTTGGCTTACATTGCTTCCCTTATGCTTTAGGAAATGGAAAAGAATCGTGTGTGTGTGTGTGTGTGTGTGTGTGTGTGTGTGTGTGTGAGTGAAACTTAAGGCCATCTTGACCTACACAGATGCTGTCATCAATAGATAAGCATGACTGTGCATACAAAATGCTTCAAGCTGTAAACATGAAAGGTGGTACTAACCAGAGGCCCAATCAGAACTGCCAGCAAGTCTGATTCTGATCACCCTCTGGTTTCTCTGGGCCCTTGTCAGAGGTCACAAAGCTAGATGGTGGCCTGGCTGGGAATGTATTGCAGCACTCTCTGCCTTTAGGCTCATTTTCATTTAGCTAGTCTCAGATTCCTTTGTCTGTTCACTTGTGTTTCAGAGGTGTGTGGACCAAGGACTTCTGTGCCCAGCTACTTTGTGGAGATTTCCGGAGTTTCTTGGCAGAGTCGAGTAGAGAACACAAGGCCCTGTAGGGCCACCATTGTCGCTCTTCATTGTGCTTGCTTACCCTGGAGGTGGTGATTCAACTTAATGAAGGAACATTACTAAATGTGAACAAATGTGATTGAGACACAATGTCAAGGACATTTTGTTTATGAAAAGGAAGCTGGAGCCCATGATCCTGGCTTAGTTCAATATTGAAAGACATTTCATATGAATTCCTAGAACAACCCTGCTGACAATGTAATGTCTAATCCAATAAAATGAAAATCTGTGAGGCCAGTCATTGCCTGTGTTTACTAAAGCTGTGTATTCACTAAAACCTGACTTTACCTAGGGATTCATGTGAAATTGCCAGCCAGATAATCTCCTCTGAGAGTCACTTTTCTGGGTACCACAGACACTGGGGATTCTACTGGGCTGAGTGATCGTCCTGGTTTCCTTCCAGATCACCACCACCCACTAGTTCTTGTCTCTCCATTGCTATGCTAGTATTCTGCCCAGGCTTGGTGTTTCTAATCCCTTTTCAGGCAGGACAACTATTGAACATTATGTTACTGGAGCTTTTCCTTGGGGTCCCCTTTTCTCCTGAAGTAGTTTATCCCCAATTATTCTGAAGCTAATATGACCCCTTCTGTTTGTTTCTCCACCTTCTTCCTCAGTGGGCATTATCCTACTGTTTACATGACACTATTATTCACATTAAGGACACAAGTCGTCCGTGAGGGCATCTCATGCAAAGTCATTCTAACAAAGATCACAAGCAGAATTCAAATCCACTCTCCTGACTCCTCAACTTCTGGCTCGGCTGAATGGCACTTAATCCCTAACTCTATGTACTGAATCATTATCTTTGTTGACTCTCAAAATGCTGTGTACCCAAGTGCCCTCAGAATAGAACAATTCAAATTGTTTGACTTTTCCGACTTCCTTCTGAAGGCTCTTACCAAGGGCAGTTCCTACTATGAATAATTTACTTCTCTCAAGATGAAGTTCTATTGAGACCTGACCTTCTCCAGGAATGATGACCTCTAACGGCAGCCCTTAAGTCAGCTGGCTGCTATGGCTCAAAGATGGTTGGGGTCTTGCCAGCTTAGGGAAGCGATTTAGTAAGAGTTCCTCCATCATCTCCCCCCTCTCTGCCCCTCCCCCCCCAAACCCATATCCCATTAGCGGCTTAATCAGGAGGATTCACCACCAAGCGCTTTGAGAAACTATGACAACAGAACTCAAATCAGCAGTTCCTGGCTCAGTTCTACCCAACAGTAGTGTGTGGGTTATTAATAGGTCTGATAAACAAAGAGTCAAACAAAGAGTCGGCTTGTGTTCAAATGATTTTGGCAAACTGACTCCTCCAGTTCCCTTTTGGGAGACTGAAAAGGGAAATATCAGCATATGAAGATTCTATCAGGTCCCATTCAAAGGCTGAACTTTGGCTTGTTGGCTCTCAGACATGGGCTAGTGGTAGCTCTCAGATGAGGGTCACGGTTCCTTTTAGACATGGGTCTTGGTGTTAGGGTTCATGTCCGATCTGAGCATTCCCCGGGCTTTGCTCTGGACAAGCATCTGGCTTCATTTCTTGTCTCCAGACTCTGAAGGGGTTTGCCAGAAGATACATTTGGGAACTGTAGGCCTCCTTAGTGATTGACAGTGAGCGAGTCATTTTTCTGGGTTAGTGTCCTCCTCTGTGAACCGAAGGCAGTGTGATGTCTTGGCTCTAGCTTCTTTCCCTTTCTTTTACCTACACACATTATATATATTATAATATATATAATGTAATATATATATTACATTACATCTCAGTCACCCACAGACAGAATAAACCTTCAAAAACTGTAGCACTCTCTACTATGTGGACACCAAGTGGCCCTCTTCAGCTGTAAGTCATTGAATGGATGCTGAGGTGTGAGTAGACTGGTTTCTCTTCTTGAAAGGTGGGCTTTGCTCAGGCAAGTGCCAAAACAACAGGACAGTCTACAGAAGGGTGAGTGGGGGTGTCCGTGGGTATCAGGAAGCCACCTCCTTGGGTCTCTTGTCCTTATTCAGAAGAGGATGGTAGCTGCTCTTCATTCCTCTAAGATATCACTCCAAAATGATTCCAGAAAACTCTGCTCCAGCATCCCTTCCACACATGCCCTGCAGTTTTCAGACATGTTGTTGGCTGTATTTTTTGGGCTGTGTGGGTGTAATGTAAATGATACTTCAGGAGATATTAAGACTAACAGTGTATGAATGGGAATGTAATGGTGTAATACTGGAGATGATCTTTTCTGGCTTTAACAATACCTGATAACAATAATAACAATAATATGTCCCATCACAGGACACTGTGATGGAAGATTCCTAGGCTATAATATCACATAAACCATGACTTGAACCTGACACTGGATTTACCAGATGTCTGTATCTGGGAAAGCTGTCACTCTCTGCCTCTCAGACTTTTCATCTACAAACTAGAGCAATATGTGTGACTTACTGCATAGCTTATGCAGCACTGTAGGATTTGCGTCTTTCAGTGTACAGTGACTGTGTAGAGGGTGTTAACATAAGGACAATAACTTCAGACACAAAATGAGAGTAACAAAGAAGAGGTGATAGTGTTATCATACCAGGCCCAGGAGGTAAGAATCTCATACAACCAATGCAGCCACAGAAAGAATATCGGTGATTTGCCCTTGTAGCCAATATTCATTAGGTAGCATTGACCAGACATCCCTGCGGGTGCTCATTGTTCATTGTGGAAGGCTGCCACCATGTGGACAAATTGGCCACATGCAGGCAAGAAAATCCATCTGGTCATATAAAGAAGCCACATAAAGAAACAACACTGGTTGTTGTGTCTGGGTTCAGTTTCTTAATTTGGAGTCACATGCAGGTAGATATGTGGGGATTTCTGCTTGCAAGGAAACTTTCAAACTGGTACAGAGATAAAACTATCCTTTCCTTTAGGTCGGTGATGGCCAGGTCATCTGAGCCAAAGATAGACTCCACCTAGCTCTAGATATCTTTATGAACAAAGCTTATCATTGCCTGAGATACTTATGGTTTCAGGGGTGTGTGTGTGTGTGTGTGTGTGTGTGTGTGTGTGTGTCCTCTATCCATAACTAGGATGGAAGGGTGCTTCCTTTCAGTGTGCAGAGCTGACCAGCCAATCCCACTAGGCACACCTCACACTCCATACAGTCTGCCTGGCATAGAGTTGGTGATTCAAAACATATTTAGCCAATAGGAAACCTTAATAATGGCAATGGCAGGAAGCACAGCCATTCTTTCTAATTTTCCAGGTCCAGAGCCGTTCTGCACATAGATTACCTCCTTTATGCTTCCTAACCACCTTGCTTGGGAAGGGCAATGCCACTACCATTTAGGATCAGAGACTGCTACATCCCAGAAGCAATTTTCTTAGGTCCAAAATCACAATGCCTCTTTGTCAGTATTACACCTCCAGGACTCATTTAATCCTGTCTCTTATAATATGCACAAAATACCCATTTTAGAGATTTGAAAGCAGTTTCCCAAAGACACTCCACTCAGGTTAAAAACTCTGAATTCTAAGGGCTCTGGTCTCTTCCCTGTAGTACATAGGTTTGAACACGGGATGAACAAAGGTTTTTTTGCATTTCTGTTCTGTAAATCCAGACCTGAGTTTTATCAAAGCTTCTGAGAGAAACTTGCTTTCAAGATAAGTCTAAGCTGGATTTCCTATAGTCATGTCTCTACTGACCATTAGCTGTCTCCAGCACCTTGACCACAAATGTAAGCACTATAGGATTAACTGAGATACTGTGATGTACTAGGCTAGGAATCAGTGGATCTCATTTAATGTTAGCCATAGTCCCACACAACTCTTCCCATTTCCATCATTTCCATAGCAAAGAAGCCCAGGTTCTGAGAGGCTAAGTAACTTCCCCATGGTAAGACCTGAGTCCTGGTTTGGGTAGTTATAGGTAGCTGGCCTTCAGTATACACCCTCAAACTCCAGCACTCCATTAGTAAGCTAGCCCTGATGCATTCCCTTGGCTCCTGTAGGGGGAAAAAAATCTCTGGGTATGGTACAGCACTTCCCATAATTATGCAGCTTAGAAACTGCACTATAGTTGGTACACATGGGGATGCGGGGCATCCTGCAGCATCCCTTCCCCCTGTGTTTGCAGCCTCAGCCTACAGCTACTCTTCAATTAGTTTCCATATGTAGGAATAGCAATTCCCTATGGGTACACAGGCCAAAAAGAGAGACCAGCTCAGCCAAGAGCCAAAAATAACTTCACTGCAGCAAGTGAGCTAGCGATGGAGAAGAGGAAAAAAACAATCTCCCTTTGATTCCTTGGACCTTTCCCAAAGGCAGCCCACTCAGCTTATGTAAGGAACACATACATACCACTGAGGGAGGCAATTGTGGCCCCAGGAATCTAGGACAACACTACCAGTTACATAGTAATTAAGTTATTTGGGGGCCACCCACATGCCTTTTGGGAAAGTTGCCTCGGTGTGCATATTAAATTGCACGACCCAGATCACCAGATCTGAGCAAAGGTACCATCATCCAAAGACAGTGGCAAAGTCATTCCAAGAGGAACAGTTCAGACAACTCCCTTCTTGCTTGAACTCTTCCTTTGAAGCACCAGGCAGCAGTATTCGGGGGACTTCTGGGTCACAGCACATTAACTCATGCAAACTTCTGTACATGCCTTTTGAATAAACATCTCACAACAACCACTCACCTCTATTTCAGATCATCATCAGAGGTTGGGATATAAAAATGAGTTAAACAAAGAATGTGCTGGTGATTGGTAAAATACAGGTGTTCAGGCATGTGCTGAAGTGAATGCTGAAGGACACCTCCCCCAGTTTAATGTGTAAGACAGAAAAGAAAGTACAGAGACAGGCCAATGACATTTGTCAATGACTCCAGTAACTTCCTTGCTGAAGGGGATGATGGGGTCAGCACTGAAGGACCAGACTCCTCCACTTCTGGAGCGATTCAGACACGATGGCACACCTCTTAGTTTAATCTGCATTATTAATGTCCCTCCATTCGTATTTTAAATCGAGACAAACAAAACAGTAAATCAAACACTGGTTTGCAGTGTTTGCCAATTTTCAGAGACACACACTTTGGTCAACTTTAAAGTCACTGAGCATGGCGTTTGAACAGATGCAGAATACAAATATATAGGATCCCTAGAGCATAACTAACACTGAATGCGGCAATTAGAAAAGGATGTGTTTCCCGAACTTATTTTTACTTTAATTACACTTAACCGTAGGTTTCTGTACTTTGATTTTAGACAATGCTGTGATTAACAGTCACCTCGCAGCAGTCCTAGATGCAGAATGATTGCCTCTCACAAGATAAGACTGGTCAGCTCCAGCCGAGTTGGCTCCAGATAGCAAGAACTCTCCACTTGTGAGACACTTTGTAAGAAGGAACAATAAAACGCTGAGAAGCATTCAAGGTTCAGTAGGTTCAGTTTGGTTGCTTGAAGATGCTTTTGGAAACAAAATGTCTTTTGAGACCTGCAGGGAAGCAGGTGCTGTCTCTGCGATGCTTGGCAAGTGGCTTCTATGGACAGCAACACCTTTGCAAATATATAGCAGAAAAAGTAGACGACAGAACCTCTTAGACGTGGTGTCTCAGGACTAGAGAAATGGCTGTGTCTAAGAGCACTTACTGCTCTTACAGAGGACTTGGGTTCAGTTCCCAGTACCAGCAACAGATGGCTGACAACCTCCTGTAACACTAGATCCAGGAAATGGATACTATCTTCTAGCACATATACATAGCCATACACAAATAAAAAACAAGTATGATTGGAGGAAAGTCTTCATGGTAGACAGTGACTTGGAGTCAGGTTAGGGAGGGGAGGGAACAGAGCTGGCACATTACATCATTTAAAACTGTTTGTTCTGAGGCTCCTGGGTCCGCACTAGCATCATTCATATAGAGGATAATATAGTAGACTCTGCCCTAAGTCCATCCTGTCCTGCTGGAAGAGGCAAGACTCGGAACTCTTTGGTTATCTAGGAGAGAGAAGGAGGTTGCTGCAAAAGGGATGGATGAGAACAGAAGAAATGCAGTGGTTGGTTCTTCTGCTGGATATGGTCACCGAGTTTGTGTGTGTGTGTGTTTGCATGTGTGTTGTTTGGAGAGCAGAGAGTATTGTAGGAAGCAGTCAAAAATGATACTCAGGATAACTGATAAGAGCAACCAAGTACTTATGGGGTAAGATGAGAGATTAGAACCTGCCCATGTGATAGGCAAGGAGGAGAACTGGGGTCACAGACATAGATTGTTCTTGAGAAAAAGAGTGAAGGAGCTCAGGATGACAGGATGGCTCAGAACATGAGGTGCTTGTGTTCTCAGATCCAACAAAGGGCCAGAGAGGACTGACTCCCAAGAAGAGTTGTCCTCCGACTTCCATGTGCCACTATGGCATGCACATGCCTACATACACACACACACACACACACACACACACACACACACACACACACACACACACATGCACACATACATGCACATAGACACATATGCACATAGGCACACAAATAAATAGTAGGGATTTTACTTTGCCGTATAGATTTAGAAATTTGTACAAAGCCAAGCCATCCTGTTCTTCCTTTATGAGGCATGGGCTACCATCACAGTTTAAGTTATAGAACTTGTTCCACACTAACTTCTAGAATTTTCTCTGGTTTCTTTTTAAGGATCTATCTTTGATCTACATGGAGTTTAGTTTGGTTTAACATGAGTAAGAATTCTTTCTTTCTCTTCCATATGGTTACCCAGTTGTTATAGCAGCAATTTTCCACTATTTTATTTGAAAGCCAGGTTGAATTTATACCATTTCTAATGCATAGGAATATAATACTTTCTGATATCTGATTCTAATTTTGCAGGCTAGAGAAGGGTCAGAGGTCATAGATCACCAGAGTCACACAGGTGATGAGCATGGGTTTAAAGTCTACAGTCAGAGTGTGGGCCCCTTATTTCCAGAAGGGTTTGACTGCTGGCATTCATAACTTTCCTATATTTTGGATCCTAAATCACCCCGATTCATTCATGTGTTGAAGCTTGCTCATCAGGACAATGCTCCTGGGAGGAGGCAAAACCTGAAGGAGATGGGACCCAGTGACAAGTACTTATGTCACTGTGGTCCATTCCCCTACGCTGTGCCACATAATGTTGCCATGAAATGCTGTCTGGTCACAGNAAAGAGCCAGGCAGCTAAGATGAGAATACAGTAAACTCCCACAAACCATTTGAAATTCGGGCAGAGTACTATTTGAGCTGGAACACAGATAAAGTGCAGTTAAGAGGGGATGCAGAGATGGCTCAGCAGTTAAGAGTGTTTGCTGCTCTTGCAGTGGACCAGAACTTAATTTCCAGCACCCCTGTTGGGCAGCTCACAACTGTTTGTAATTCCACTTCCCAGGGATCCAACCCTCACTTCCGGCCTGTGTGGGGACTCCCACTCAAGAGCACAAACTTAAGCACAGTCACAAACACATACATAAAAAAAGCCCTCTTTTAAAGAACAGATAAATCAACAGAGACAAAGATAGCTCTGCTCTGTAATAGGTTGAATTCATACCATCTCTAATGCATAGGAACATAACACTTCCTTATAGCTGATTCTAATGCACTGTCGTAGGCTTCCTATCACACAAGCAGGAATACCCATGAGCAAAGTGCTTCCCATGACCATGAACACACAGTAGCATATCATTTCTGATAAGCTTCCACTAACACATGCTATGGTCGTCTTTCTATATGCTGTATACAGATGAAGGCTCTTTAATATACAATCAAAGCTAGCCATGGGGCAGGATTTATAGACCTTTCCATTTCTCACATTTGAAAATAAGGAAGTCCAGAGGTGGCGTGGAAGGTCGGACTAGTTGACACCTACACAGCTAAGTTAAGAGGCCAAGGTGGCTTTGGAGCACACAATCCACATGGAAAATTGCTGCTTTCTAGGTAATCTCTGGGCAACATGAGAAAATGCCACACTGATTCATTTCTTCACTATAGGTGTAGAGATTAAGTCCCACTCCTTGTAAAGAATTCGAGGGGAGGACACACAGAGGAGTTGGGAGGAGGGGAGGGGGTGTCTGGAAACAATGTATACACAGTACTTATGAAATTCTCAAATATTATTACATTTCCAAACTTTACATTCATTCATTCATTCATTCATTCATTCATTCATTCATCTTTCTATATGTATTTATGTGCCATAGCAAATATGTGATCAGGGGACAATACTCTAGGAGTCAGTTCTCTCGTTCCATCACAATCCCAATCTCAGGGATTAAGATTGTCAGGCTTGGGGGAGGGCACTCTTTACCTGTTGAAGCCATCTTGCTAGTCCCTGACTTGCCTTTAATAAGCAAGGCATAGACAATGTGATAGGATGAGGTCACCAGGATTAGTTAAGAAGACTGTGGCTTCCACCCTGGTGCATGTCCCATCAATAGCTTCACTCTGCCCACACCATACTGTTCAGTTTCCTTTCTCCTCTCTCTCCTTCCTCTTCCCTCTCTTTTTTCTTCCCTCTGTCTTCTTCTTGCCAAGTACCCTGGTGGGTATAAGCTGAGATCTTCTCTTTGGCTCTCTCACCCTTTGCAGAGTCTATCACCTGATGGTGAAGCAGTCCTACAGAGGCCCACATGACTACCTTAGGAGCAGGTCTTCCAAGACCAGCTAATAATCTTGTACAGGAACTTGGAAATGGATCCTCCAGGCCTAGCTGACCTTCAAAATGATACATCCCTAGCTGATGGGTTGATTACAAGCTTGTGAGAGACTTTGGGCCAGAAATGCCTGCTAGGCCACAATCTAATTCCTGACCCACGGGAACAAGAGCTCAGAAATCCTGTCTATCCTGTGCTAAGTTTTGGAGGAATTTGTTATGTAGCAATAGATGAACAATGCAGGTTCCTAAACTAGACTGACAAAATAGAATTTATATATATATATATATATATATATATATATATATATATATATATATATATTACATTTAAGTCTTTTATTCTATTATATTTGAAATGTACATGTATGCATGTGGTGAAATAAAAAATACATTTTATTAATTAAGGAAATTTGAAACACTTAAGCTGGGTAAGATGGTGTACACTCTTAGTGCTTGGCTAGTGGAGGCAGAAGGTCAGCCTGAGATACCTACTGAGATGGTGGGTGGGACATTCCTTAGTGACAAGCATTGGCATGCATGAACAGAGCCCTGTATTCCACTGACAGCAGCTTAAATACATAATAAAAACACATACTACCAGGTTTCCGTCTTAACTGTTTTAAGGGCACGGGTCAGTCATGTAAATTTGTGTTGTTCAATCAAACGCCAGTCCTTCTTTACAAACCTAAAGTTCTGTGTAATTCATCAGACAATCCTCTATCCCACCTGGCTGCCCACCACCATGCTACACTGCCTTTCCATCACTCTATGTGCAGAGCAAACACCATTTGCCTTCTTATGATTGGCTTATCTCCCTTAGAAAGATGTCTCCATATCCATCTGGTAGCCAAGGGAGAGACTACACAGGGACATGAATACCAGGAGAAAACCTTCTGGATTTCCTTAGATGCTGCCCACTGTAAACATACTTGTAAGACTTCAAGAGAAAAGAAAACCAGAATTCTATTTCAACGTTGCTGCTTGTGTCAGAACTTCTTCCGTTTTGAGATGTAACAATGCTTTGCTGTGCATATATACCACATCTTATCTCTGTATTCCCAAGTCAGTAGAAAATCAATTTGCTTCTGCCTTTTCATTGTTTGAAATGATGCTGCTATATGCCCTGGTATAAATATCACTTCAAAACTTTCCTAATTTTAGAGTATTTTGTTATAATATATTAATTAAATGAAACGATGTGTCACTTTTCTGCTTTAACTCAGTTTGGAGATATGTGCAGGAGCAGACTAATTTAATTTTTAACTTTAGTTTTTTGAGTCAGTGCCCAACTAGGAAGAGACCAAGCTGCCCTCAAACCTAGTTATTCACCTGCCTCTGTCTCCCAGTGCTGGGATTAAAGGTACAGCGATGGCCAGATATTTTAATTTTTTTGGAAGGGACACCAAACATCTTTCTAAGGGCCGGCACCATTTTAAAGTCCCCCCAACCCCCCACCAAATACACAGGTGCTCTCATTTCCCCGCTGCTCACCAACTTTAGTTGTCTTCTGCCATTTTCTCTAAATGTCATTCTAGTGGGTTTGAGAGGAAGAATTATTTTGATTTATTGTATTTTCCTAATGATATTGACCAATCATTTTCATATGCTTACTGACTGTACATGTTCTCTGGGGAAATATCTATTGAGGAACGTTTTATTGTCAACTGGTTAGGTCCTAGATTCATCTCTGAGTGATCACCTGTGAGGAAGGGACTCCTAGTTTAGGTTAAGTTGTGCTGTTCCTATGATGGATTTTCTTGATTCCATGAAGTGGGGAACATCTATATGTAGGGAACACCTGGATGTGGGGTGCACCTGGATGTGAGGAGCACCTAGATGTGAGGAGCATCTGGATGTGAGGAGCACCTGGATGTAGGGAGCATCTGAATGTAGGGGTACCTTTCTGCAGGGGTTTAGATATAAAGGTCTGAGGGGCACCTTTTGCTTTGACCTGCATTTGCCTCACATCTTTGTTGGCAAATTCACCTACTCAGATGCTATTGCTGCTTCCTCTGAGTTATCATTCCCTGCTGCCATCAAAAGACATTTTCTTAAGCCTTCCAGTGTAGACGGAGGCAGGAAGCCTCCAGACTTTCATTCCCACTTTGAGACTACTGAGGAGTCCAGCCCCAGGGGCTGAGCAGATACTGTTTCTCAGCCTTTCCAGTATGAAGACATCCATTGACTTTCCAGACCGTATAGTGTAAGCCAGATTAATAAACCCACATTCACTATATAGCCATCCTACTGGTTTCAAGAACTGAAACTAATAATGCTCAAATTCATAACTTTTAACTGGACTATTTCTCTTGTTAAGTGCTAGAAATTCTTTATGTTTTCTGAATGCTAATTTACTCTTTGCAGATTTCTTCTTCCTTCTAATTATTAGACTTTCACTCTGTGAACTGCCCCATTTGCTGAATAGAAATTTTGAGTTAGTCCAATTTGTCTGTACTTTAAAAATTTTTAATATCGCATCCAAAAAAATTACTAATGAATCCAGCTTTTTTTTCAAGAGTTTTATATTGAAGCACTTGATCTATTTTGAATTAATTTTTATATATCATATAAGGTAAGGATACAACTCCTAATTTTAATTTTCTTAGCAGATGGCCAGATACTATAACAATGTCCCAAATAAAGATTCCCCTTCCTGTGATTTTGACCATTCTTAGGTTTGTATAGCAAATTCCTATGTATATCAAGATATTTCCGCATGTTCTGTTCTGTTCCATTGAGCTATTTATGTATTTTGGTTCCAGTGCCATATGGATACTTAATGTAGGTTAGGTTTATATTCTAACTAAATTGGCAAAGTTCCTGTGCCACATTCTGTTTCTTTTAAAGTTTTATTGATTTTTTGCAAATTAATTTCTTCCTGAAATTTTTATTAGTTTTATTTATTTATTTAGAACTTCCACATTAGCACTGAATCTCCATCTCTTCCATCCTTCTGTCTGCCCACCCAGTTCCCCCTCCGAACCTTTCCAAGTTCATGATCTCTTATTTATTATTGTCTCACCACTCTCTCATTCACATGTATATATATATATATATATATATATATATATATATATATATATATATTCATACACACATATGTAATCTGAGTCTATTTAACTTTGCTTATATGGACAAGTGTCCAGAAATGATTACTTGGGATTAGACAACCTGTGTGAGAACCTGTCCCTGGAGGAGGATCATTCCTCCTCTCTCAGCAATCACTGATCACCTGTTGGGGTAGAACTGTGTGGGACTTCCCATTGGAATCAGAATTGGAATATCAACTGGTGTTGTCATTTTTCTAATATTCCTGTTATTGTACAAACATCACCTCACTCCTCTACCCCCATAAAAATGTAAGAAATTAAGAAAAGTAGATGAAACAAGATTTGCATTTTGTAATATTGCTATTTCTTTTTTTATATGCTTCTTGAGTAGTGCATCATTTTTCTGATAATATCACCACCTTTTCTGTTTGCTCAGGAAAAGAAACCAACACAACACAAGAAGCTTGAAGTCACCCCGGAGCGGACTGTAAGTCTGGTGGTTAGTACTCAGTACTCCCCCATGCTGAGCTAACTGACTCAACCATCCAAATCTTTAATTCAAGATCATTTTTCTTCGTACTTAAATCCATTCCGGCCAGGATAAGGGTTAATACCTCAGATCCTTAGAAAACTAACAACACCTTTGCTTGCATGGATCAGGCTCAGAGATGCCAAAGCCTTCTTCCTTAAGTGCAAGTGTTTGTGGATAACTGAGAAATGTGTACAAAAACTAGCAACTCCAGCTTTCTCCTTCCAGATGTTCAAGGCCTTAGAATGATCACCTAAAGGCGCCTTCTACAGAGAGTAGCTAACTCCTTCCCCGGTGTTGTATTAGTAAATAAGCTGAGGTTCTGGGTGGTGGCATTAGTAGGTATGGATCCACCAGAGCCCACACTGCTCATTGGACTGCGACTTTAATGTGTCCGTATGTCTGCTGTTTCTTTAGTGTCTGTTCTTCATTCCCTCACCACCCCTAGTCTGGTTACACAACTGGTAGTCTTGAGTACTGCCTTCTTGGTCCCTGTGAAGTTGGATCTCTATAGTGTCTTTTTGTCTGTTGTCATATTCCCCCCCATCAGAGTCAATGATTTCACATGGTTACCAGTTCTCTCTGCTACTGCTGAGAATCCCACTGGCATTATATGGAAGACCATAATTCCCTTCTCTTTGGCTTTCTCAAACCAAACTTCAAAACTGAGGAAAATGAAAAAAAAAATGTTATGAACAGGTATAGAAAGTAGTACAGCATATTTAATACCTAGTATTCTTTGCCCAATTTATTTCATGGTAATGTGTTGTAAAACTACACTGTGCTACCACAATCAAAAACATTGTCAGAGATTCAAATAAAGGTATAGGACATTTCAATCCACGAGATTCCCTCACATTTCCTTTTTATAGCCGTACGTCCCTCTCCTTAACTCGGCAGCCATCAGCCTGCTCATCAGTCTGCTAGCTGTCATTGCAAGGATGTTATACAGACAGAAATGAGAAATTACATATACAGCCCGGTGTGACTAACATACAAACTAACAGTGGAAGAACACTGACCCACAAGCTGGCCAGCGATCAGCCCAGGACTGCAGAGCCACAGTCTCTGCCAGAGTTGGCCTGAGTGCTCAGAGAAACCCCGGGGTTTCCCAAGCCAGCCGCACAGGGTGCTTTGCCCCTACCTGGTCCTTGTTTCCATCAATATTTTTTGCTGCTATTCACTTTGAGCTTATTTCGTTATTCCAGGTCTTGGGGCAGAAACTTAGAATATTGATTTGAGACTTTCTCCTTATGTCAAAAGTTAGTGTTATGAATTTTCCTCCTAGCATCAGTCATGTTACATTTTATGCATTTCATTTTCATTTCTGTTCAGTTTGAAACTCTTATTTCTCTGTAGACTTCCTCTTGGGATCTACGGGTTTCTTAAGGTGTTTCTTAATTTCCATGCACTGGAAAGTGTTTGCTGTCTTTCTTCTATTGACTTCTAGTTTGATTCACTGTGGTCAGAGAATGAATTCCACATGATTTGATTATATACAACTTGGTAAAACTTGACGTATAGTGTTGGATATTGTCTTGGTCTCAAACGTCCTGGAAAAAAAATCATTCTGCTCCTTTGGTTGCAGGACTCTAAGAAATGAATGCAGACAATATATTAAGACAGTTCCATAGCCTGCTGATTGATGTAGCATGCTTGCACAGACTTACAGTTTTCTGTCTAATTGCTTTATCAAATATTACAACAGGACCATTGTACTCTCCAGCTATGAGTATGGAACTGTCTCTTTCTTCTTGCAATCGTATTGTTTTGCCTTAGTAGAGTTTGCAGCTCTGTTGTGTGATTTGCATGTGTACAGGGTTGGTAACTTGCCCCCTCTCTCTTCTTTGTCCTGATACTAACATGTCACCTCTCTTTACTGCTGACAGACATTTACATTCATACTTTTCATTTTTTTGTTTTCAGTTTACTCATATTTTTATATTTGAAGTGAGTTTCTTATAATATATATGCCATATATAATTCAGTTATGAGAAAATCAACCCTGTCTCGTCTTCATTTTAATCAATGCATTGAGATTATTTATTTGTTAGCTTTTTGATACCTTAGGGGTTTTGTTTGTCATGTTAACTTAGATTTGTGATGCTTTGTTTTTTCATGTCCATAAGACACTTGAATATTTTTTAGATTTCCATTTTTAAACAAGATTTATTTTTAGTGTATGAGTGTTCCGTTTGCATGCATATCTATGACTACATGAATACTTGCTGCCTGTTGAAACCAGAAGAGGGGATCAGATCCCTTGGAACTGGAGTCACAGATGGTTGTGAGCCACTATGTAGGTGCTGGAAATCAAACCTGGGCGTTTGGGAGAGCAGCGAGTGCTCTTAACCACTGATTCATATCTCACCTCCTAGATTTCCATTTCTATATTGCCTGCCTGCATTCCCTTTTTCCTACCTTTCTCCAACCATCTCTCTGTCCTCTTTCTTTGTTTCTTTCTTTGTTTCTTTCTTTGTTTCTTTCTTTGTTTCTTTCTTTGTTTCTTTCTTTGTTTCTTTCTTTGTTTCTTTCTTTGTTTCTTTCTTTGTTTCTTTCTTTGTTTCTTTCTTTGTTTCTTTCTTTGTTTCTTTCTTTCTTTCTTTCTTTCTTTCTTCTTTCCTTCCTTCCTTCCTCTTTCTTTCTTTCTTTGTTTCTTTCTTTGTTTCTTTCTTTCTTTGTTTCTTTCTTTCTTTCTTTCTTTCTTTCTTTCTTTCTTTCTTTCTTTCTTTCTTTCTTTCTTTCTTTCTTCCTTCCTTCCTTCCTTCCTCTTTCTTTCTTTCTTTCTTTCTTTCTTTCTTTCTTTCTTTCTTTCTTTCATGCAGCCCATAATGTCCTCAAACTTTCTCTCAAGATGACCTTGAACTTCTTGTCTTCTTGCCTCTGTTTTCTCAAGTGCTAGCCTTGCATGTGTGTGCACGTCCATGCCCGTTTAATAAGGTAGTGGATATGTACTACCAGGGTTTCATGCATGTGCAGCAAACCTTCTCCTGACTAAGCTACATCAATTCACATCTAGTGTTTTGGAGTATATATCTTTATACAGATGTTAAAATGCTTTTTTTTTAGACATCATAACCTACTGTTTTGGTTACTTTATTAGTTCTAGTGAAGTTTAGAAGTTTCTCTTTCTATTTATTTCTATTTTCTATTTGTAATTATAGCTACCTATAATATTTTCACTATATTTTTAGAATCATATTAGACAATATTTTAATTTTGCTTCAACCATGAAATATAATACAATAATGAGAAATGAGAAAACTACTATACTTTTCCAGTTTTTGTCTTACATCAGCAGTTCTCAACTTTCCTAATGCTGCCACATCTTAATACAGCCCGTTTTGTGGTGACCCTCAACCATAAAACCATTTTCATTGCTACTTCATAACTGTGACTTTGCTACTGTTATGAATCAGAATGTAAAGGTTTGTTGTGCAAGATATTTGATATGAGACTCCCACGGAAGAGTTGGTTGACTCTGAAGGGTGTCTTGAACCACAGGTTCTGAACCACTGGCCTACTTACTCCTTTCTCATCAACTAAGCTTCTCCCTCATTTCTTTTAATCTTTTAGAGACTCTTCCTTACCTGGAAAATTCTCTTAGTTTTTCTTCATCAGAGAATATCTCAATTTCTCTTGTAGTCCTTAAAATTCTTGATCTCACTGTAAATTTACAATTCTATGTGTTTCTGCATTGCATAATGTTATGGTCTATAAACAAATTACTAAGTAATTGAATCAAGGCAATTGCCATATCTTTACCTAAATTTTTATCCGGTGTTTGTGTTAAGGATACTTGTGAAGTATAACCTCTTAGCAATTTTGAAATGTGTAACATGCTGTTAACTGTGTGCAGGGCAATAGATTTTAAATGAACTCCCTTATGCCTTCTGTCTGCCTTTGTACCCTCTGACCATCATCTTATATTTCTTATTTCTCAGCCTCTTAGTAACTTTTATAATACTCTCTACTATGGCCTTGACTGGTTTTTAATTTCACGATTAAGTGAGAAAATACAATAAATACCCTTTTGTGTTTGGCTTATTTCAGTTAGCATATTTCCCCCTAATATTTCTTTCTTATAAAGTTAAAAGAATATTTATTTTTATTTTATGTGTATGTCTGTTTTGCCTACAGGTGCAGGTCTGTGCACCACATGTGGTACAATGCCTATGGAAGCCAGAGGTGGCATCGGATCTCCTGTGGATGGAACTACAGAAGGTTGTGTGTGGCCATGTGATTGCAGGAATTGAGCTAAAGTTCTCTGAAAGAGCGATCAGTGCTCTTAAACACTAAGCCATCTCTCCAGTACTAGATTTTTCTTTGTTTAAAGAGGGTGACTAATAGTTAACTTTATGCAAAGAATATATTAAACCATTGCACTGATTCTACAACTGTTGTCTATACTTTTGCAATGAAAATGTAGATATCTATTTAACAAACTGATTTCAAGACTTTTGGGTAAATACTCAAAAACAGTTCTGTTGAATCACTTGGTAGTTCTATTTTCAGAGTTTTGAGGAATATTCATTGAGTTTCCCACAACCACCGTGCTCTTTTACATTCTCCCCAACAGCGTACAATTATTCCCCTTTCTCCACAGTGTTGTCAACACTTTTGCTAGTGACAGTCATCCTAGCAAACACGAGGAGATGAGTCACTGTGGTTTTAATTAGCATTTTCCTAATAATTCTACTGCTTTATCAGTTCAGCAATACCATCCCTGTCTTCTTCATTCCATTGAAAAAATAATTATATTGCTTTATGTGTGCCCCTTCATGGGTTTATGGTAACTCAGGATGCCCAAAGAAGTTGTCTGATCCTGGTGTTGCCAGCAGTTGTGAGCCACCTGGTGCAGGCGCTGGGAACAAAGCCCCACTCCTTTCTCTGCAGGAGAAGCGCTTCTAACTGCTGAGCCATTTCTCCAGCATCCTCATCGCGCTTTTGATCACGTGTGCTTAGTTCTGTTTTGCTTTGCTTTCGGTTATTGAATTGTTTTAGTTCTAAAATTTTGATTTGTCTCTTTGTGTATGCTCCGTGTCGGCTGAGCATCTCTGCATTTGTTTCAGTCTTGATTAGATTTACTCATTGGAGGCCTTTTTACAATTATTATTATTTAAAGAATGGATGCTTTAAAAATCTTTGTTAGGCACAGCTCTAACATCTTTATCTTTTTTAAAGTCAACACTGTTCCTTTCAGTTCATGAAATTTCCAGATCTTTCTATGATCTATGGCAGATGCCTTTCAATAGAAACTCAGAATTGAGAGTTAGGCAGCTCTGGGTATTATTTCAATCTTGTTTGTACTGGCTTTGTGTTCTACATTGCTCTGGAAGGGAACTGAGATGGCAATGCTATGCCACTGCTATGTGAGGCTAACTAACGTCTAGGCTCTTCACCTGGTCTCTACTGATGCCTGAGGGATTTTCACTATTACAAAGTAGGAAGTGTGTGTGTGTGTGTGTGTGTGTCTGCCTGTGGGTGTGGGTGTATCTATGTGTGTGGCTATATGTGTATCTGTGTGTGGGGTCTGTGTGTGGGGGTGTGTGTCTGTGTATGGGGTGTGTCTGTGTGGGGATGTGTGACTGTTTAGGGGTGTTTGTGTGGGGGCTGTATCTCTGTGTGGTGTGTGTCTGTACGTAGGTGTATATTTATATGTGGGTGGGTGTGTCTGTGTGTTGAGTATTTGTACTCATTTTTCTACAGGCCTCTTATTTCCACCAAATGGGAGAAGTATTGAATAACTGAAATGTTGTTTATCATATTATCCTGCAAGAGGTTGAACAAAGTCTATTGCATGCCAGACAAATGCACTATCACTGAATTGCTTCTACAGATCTTAGATTTTATTTTATTTTTTATTTTTTATTTATTTTTTTATTTTTAATAGTAGATCCCAGTAGGTAGCCTAGGCTGGATTTGAACTAGCAAACTCCCTGCTTCCACTTTCTGAGTGCTGGGATACCATGCTAAGGAAGCCATGTTCTATTGGGTGGAGTAAGAGTCCCCACTCTTCCCTAGGACTTTAATTTACTCCTCTTAGGTAATGCCTTACTTACCAACAGATGGGCATGGAAACCATGGGAAGGCAAGCTCCACTCATGGCTTCATGAGAGCAGAGGGCCCCACTGCAATAGAGTTAGGATAAAGTTCTAAGTTCCTACTTACGAACACCCAAACCTCATCTCAGAGGGATATAGAAAATTTTCCTTAAAGACTCTTGAGGTGGGAGGGGATGCTCCTTATGGTCTTTTGCTAGCTGGGGTGCTATGTTGATGCTGCTACTTTAAAGTAATACCTAAAGATGGTAAAGCATCTGTCTTGGTCAAAAGGTAAATTCATTCTAGCAAAGGGAGTATCTAATAGGAATTTATGCTTTGTATAATTTTATTTTTTAAGTAAAACAATTTTTAAAGATATATTTATTTTTATTTAATGTGTATGAGTATTTTGCATGGCTCCTTTGCAAGAGCAGCAAGTGTTCAAAACTGCTGAGGGGTTTCTATTGTCCCCAGAGTATGACTTTCAGAATATTAGTTTGACCGAATGGATGCTCTGTAAAGTTTCTCTCTGCATCAGCTTCCTTGTTTATGAAAAATAAAAAAGGGTAAGAACAATGACATTGGGTGTTTGGAGGCTTTCAATGGGTGGTCTATACAAAGCTCCTACCTTGTATCAGGAGCGCAGTATCACTCGCCTCCATCAGTTATCTTGACTGCGATCATTGTCCTTTTCCTATTAACTGAAACACCTCACATTCCATTCTTTTCAGATGTTAGTCACATTCAGGAGGTTCTGCTTCTTTGTGTTAGGAGCCTCAGTCTCAGGACTCAGAGCTGCTATTTAAGTCAGGAGGTAGGAGCAGACCTGGGAACTGTGGGTAACCTACAGCAAACTACCTCTCATTAAAGGCACTGTGCTTTCCCTCTGGGTATATACCCACTTCAGGAATAGCTGAGCAGGCTGTGAGCACTTGAGGTCAAAGCAGAGAGTCAAAATCCTCTCTGTAGCTACCTAATTCTTACCCTGATTGTCCCAAATGGGCCAGATGGACATGTGACAGGGCAATGGTCCATTTCAACCACTTCATACAGCTTGAACAGGATTTCTATACATCGTAGAACTAACAAGCCAGTAAGGCTAATGAGAGCTTTTATCAGAGGCATAGGGAAAAGGTGAATGCTCATAGCCTGCTTAAGCAAGCAAATATAGAGCTGAGTCATGAAGATATCCTGTTATTCAGTGGACTCTTAGTAAGGATAATCTTAGTGTATGGTCCTGAGTCAAGACTCTGATGCAGACTGGCTTATTTGGAAGGCATCCAAGGGGATACTGGGACATGAATGAGGAAATGAGCCTGTGTAAGCAGTTTATTATATGTAAGCACTTTACTAGTATGGGACTTCAAGGTCTTAAGCAGCTTGTAGGACATGGAACTCACCTCGTCTTAGGTGGAAAACAGATGTTCCACATTTTATCCACCAACCCTAGGTCGAGTCTGCCCACAGGACTGCTATTGCCTGCAGTACCTTCTCCTTCTACACTCAAGACTTTGGTGTTTGTCAGCCCACAAGTCATGCACAGGAATTATGAATGCTAAGGCCATGGGCAGGGTGTGTTAGTCAATGCATTTCATGCCCAGCATTGTGCTGTGCCTTATAAACAGGATGCAGTGCTCATAAAAAGTAGATACACTTTTTAATCTTTTGGGTTATGCTATTTAGTGGAGAACAACAGATAAATAGGCCAACATAATGTGAGGTGATAAAGGCTGTAAGCATGAACTATAGAATGCTTGAGAACAAACATCAGGAGCATCACATAATAGAGACAGTACTGGGAGACTTCCTTTAGGTAGTGGCAAAGCGTTCTTTTCCCGGCTCATACTCCATTCTATGCCTTTATCTGGCTGTCTCATGAAGTCTTTTCATGCCTTAGATTATATATACCACTTCTTTTGAAAGACTTTACTAAATTTTCACAATGACTTTTACTTCCCAGTTCTTGGTTTCCATGGTAATCAGTATTCATATTAAGATTAAACAGGATGGTGCCTGCCTCTTTTATTGTTGTAGCCCCATCACTGGGCACTGTGCTGGTGTGGAGTGGTAGTGCATTATTATTTGTTGAGTGAAGGAATAAATGATCTGTCTATGGTAAAAAGCTATACTTTCTATTGTGTCTGGGGCTACAGCGAAATACAAATTATAATTGGGAACATAACCCAATTGGTAGGCTTTTTCCTTTTGAGAGCTAATACTCTAAGGTAGAATGTGCAGATTTGAGTTAGAAATGACGCAGGCACTTCCAGAATACTGTAAAATAACAAAAGCTGTTTTTGTTACCGACCCACCTGCCTTATTACAGATCCAACACCATTATTTCTGGTGTAGTAGTTACTATATGATGGGAATCATTTTATGAGGATTCAGAGAAAAAAAAAAAACCCAATGCAGCTAATAATCTAGTTACCAAGATTCTGAAAATACCTATAGGACAGAACTGAGAAGAGTGACATGTCAGGAATAGCTAGCATAATACAGCACAGACAGACACTCTCAGAGTGGAGCAAGAGCATGTGATCTCCCCCAGTGAGCTTTCCAGAGGTATAGCAAGAAATGTGTTAACATTAGTTGTGCTAGGACTGCCTTAAAGCTCTTAAAACTCTACCAAATAAATTGTGAGATATATGCCATGATTCAATTTGCTCTGAGCCAGGGTTTGAATCCCATTTCCTTAATTAAGGTAGAAGACCGAAGATACTCAACGACAATTTTGGCAACTGTGTAGGAGTCATGGGAATCCCAGAATTAAGATAAATGACCTCTTTTAAATTCAGTTGTTTCCATGACACAATGGCGCTGCATGAATGTGCTCATAAGCATGGCTTCATATTAATTAAGTTGGGCTCATGACTGAAAATGCTCTTGGGTTACCAAAGAGAGGGAGAAATCAATTCTAACGGGTAGATTAGAAGGCATCTTCATGAAAAAAGTATACTGGTTGGGCATGGAGGGGTATGCCTATAATCTCAGCACCAGGAAGGTTGAAGACAAAGTTAAGTTTGAGGCTAGGCTGGGTTACCTAGTAAAATCAAGGCTAGCTATACATTCACACTGGAATCCTGCTTCCAACACAGACATAAAAGTAACAGGAAGGATAAAGAAATAACATTGAAAAGCAAGGAGAGGGAGCTGCAATTCTCCCATCAGCAGTAGGGTGCCTGAACAGGAGTAGGCCAGAGCAGACAGAACTCCAGTGTCTGCACAGGAGGCTGAGTCAATAGAAGCAGAGACATGCACGTGGGAGCCCCAGGCCCAGTGACAATGAGCATTTTCCCCGGATGCTGGCAGAGGTAAGAGAGGGGACAGCTTTCTGGCTCTGTGACTGAAGAGGCTCATAAAAGAACTAGGTGAAGGGAACCCCAAGAGGGATGGATCACTATCTCCTCTGCACCTTTATCTTCATCCTCTACTTGTACCTTCCTTCAGGCAGCATGCTTCAGGCTAAGGATGTATCCCTAGACTTTTTTCCCCTCTCTCTCTTGCTAGGTGAAGCTCATTTTGACAATTTTGTGGCTTTTCCTGACTTTGGGCAGATTGGTTCTGACATTTTTGGGGGAAAAGAATTTCTTGATATCTTTATACTTTTGTTTGTGGCTTTTAAAACACCAAGGCTGACACACAGGGTTGTATCTATCACTAAAACTGTAGGTCTTCCCAAATTCACTTCTTCTAGTACCATACTCAACTGTCAAATTTGTAGGTCATCTGCATCTTTCCAATGGGTATTGGTACTTAGACAAAGCTCTGAAGCTTCATGAGAAACCCAGAAGCAATGGTGGGATTTCCAGAAGCATCCAGAAACTTAGGCCTGAAAAGGAAGGGGTTGCTTGAAATTTGGGGAGCTCTTCTCATCTTCAGATCTCTTCCTGAAGCCACTCTACTCTGCCTCCTGGTTCAAATCCCAGATACTATAATTTCACTTAGTTATTTTTAAAAAGTACTGACTTGGGGGACTGGAAAATGTGTACTGCACTGCACAGAAAGAAAGTGAAATCCAGGTTGATACCTAGTTCCTGTATTCAAAGTTGGGCATAAAGGTATGTTTTGAAATCCCAGGGCTGGGGATGTAGAGGCAGAAGAATCCCTGGCTAGCCTAGCCTAATGAATGAGCCACAGGTTCTCAAAATCAAGAAGAACAGCTCATGAGGAATGATACTCAAGGCTGCTCTCTTTCTTCCAAGTACACAGGCACGGAGACACCTATACAAACATGATTACGTATGCACATACATACACTAGTTTTAGAGGTCACTGAACCAGGCACTACATTATTAGCATTAGCTAAGTTTGCTGTAGATAGCACCTCTGCTGGATATTCTTCAGGATCCTGAAAGCCGTTTTTAGTTAAAAACTGTCTCTTCACTTGGTCCAGCAGGTGACTGAGAGAGTAACTGGATGAGATGAATAGATTTGCCATTTCTGTCTTCATATCATATGTTTTCTTTGCAGCGTTAACCTTTAGGCTAAGAACACCTACCAGCCTTCATGACCAGAATAGTATTAGACCACAAAGGCAACTAAAAGAATGTCCTGAGGGACTGGAAAGGAAGACTTCCCTCTGCATTTGCCCACCTCTCTAGCATCCCTGGAGTTTGTAGGCTGGTTTCTAAGTGTGGTGGTTTGAACAGGTTTAGCCTCCATAGAGCCATGTGTTTGAATGGTTGGCCCATGGTGAGTAGTACTATTAGGAGGTATAGCCTTATTGGAATCGGTGTGGCCTTGTTGGAATAGGTGTGGCTCTGTTGGAGGAAGTGTGTCACTGTGGGAGTGGGCTTGAGGTCTCCTATGCTTAAGTTCCTTCCAGTGTGGAATTCCAGTCTCCAACTGGCTGCCTAAAGGACACAATCTTCTGTGTCACACCCACTCCATTGGAGTCTGGGGTGACAAGTCCAAAAGATTGGCCACAGTCCTGATGCACAAAGTTTTACAGGAAACTGGTCTCCTGGAGAGTCTCCGGCATCCTGTAGCATGGAAGTGGTCCAGATTTGTCCTTGCGATGGTGTGGAGGGTCTTGCATGCTTTCTCTCAGTATTGTTTTATTACAGGTGCTACCAAGGAATGATTTGACAAATAGCTAAGTTAGATTGAACAATGCTTCCAGGCCTTCACCGGTGTCCCGATGTCCTAGACAGTCGTTGAGCTGACTACGGGCTTGGAATTTTGTAAGAATATTACTTATTCAGATGAAATACCTCTAGAGAGATAGTGAAAGAAATCAGGCTTTGCAGTTTAATGGGTAAGAGCTAGAAATCTCAGGGCAAGTTCAACAAAGTAAACTTAGAATTCTCACTACAGTCATGTATGGCAGACTACATTACATAGTAGTAGAAAGAAGGTGGATTGTGGTTTAAGGAAGAACTAGAGTATTATATTATTCATGAAAAGGTTAGTAGAAAGGAACTCCCCTGGTGCATGTTTTTCACTAGGCCCAGAGGAATAGCATAATTAGGTATTTTACTAAGGGACCCCTGGTGGTGGGTTAAACAATAGACTAGAATTCCACCTGGGTGTATAGCCCCTTTACCTGGCTCCTAAGAATAACTGACTTTAGATAGGGCTGATCGTAATTCAGTTGTAAGCATTGCCTGGTTCCTGCTAACTTTTATGTATGCATTTCTTTGTAAAGAGTCATTATGCATCAGATAACCTCGATGTACTTTGTCTAATGTACCACCTACCTTCCTTGTTTTTCTTCTGTATCATAAGTCTGATGCTCCCTTTGAGAAATTACATGCAGATCCAGCACTCCCTTGTGTTAGTGTCTGTCACTTGCTGACTACTTGCCCACCTGAGTACCAGGACCCTGATTTCTCCTTCGGGTTGAGGGACTGACTAGGTCCAGCCTTCGGCACTTCTGCTTTCTTCAGATCAAGGTGTAGAAGTCTAGGCTCTTCCAGCACCATGCCTGCCTGTCTGCTGCCATGCTTTCTACTAATAATAGACTGAACCTCTGCAACTGTAAGCCAGCCTTAATGAACTGTTGTCCTTTATAAGAGCTACCTTAGTCATGGTGACTGTTTACAGCACTGAAAACCTGACTAAGGCACTAAGGCTCTTCCATTTGTCAGTCACTGGGTAAACCTCACTTTCTCTCAGCCCTCTGTCATATGAGTCACTGGCCACTTTAGGCAGCATGGACTTGAACCCTTGTTTTGGCTAACTAGCTTCAGCTGTAGATCATCTCCTTAGGGTGGTTAGTCCTGCTCATGGGCACATGGGAATGAGACTC
The DNA here is from genome assembly GCA_902729485.2 of Mus minutoides. NCBI lineage: Eukaryota > Metazoa > Chordata > Mammalia > Rodentia > Muridae > Mus > Mus minutoides. The sequence continues at coordinate 195,818 of LR751056.1, read as the reverse complement.
TCTGCACATTACTGCATCCATGGATGTAGTCTTTCACATAGGCCTGACACATTCTTGGTAATCTCATTAGGCTATTCATATGCAGGCCCTGGACCTGCATGGATTAGTATCAGCATTAGTATCATCTGGGAACTCACTAGAAATGCAGTGTCTCCAAGCACTAGAAATGCAGTTATTTCTTCAGCCCTGCCCAAGATGAGATGATTCAGGAGCAAAGCAATAAGTTGAAGTAAAAAAAAAATGTGTTATCACTTTTATGTAGCATGTGAACATACTTGTTATTTTTAGCTGAAGGCAGGTTCAGTGATATATGACATAGCATAATTTACAGAATGGACGGAACCTAATTTTTTTTTTTTTAAGTAAAATGGATACTTCATGAAACCTAATAACATTTCTGTGAACAAAAAGAGAAAAAAAATTACTCTGGAGTCTTGGCTATAAACATTTATAGCATCTAAATGAATGGACTCCTAGACCTACTACCCTTACCTCCTTAAAAAATGTAAATAGAAATCACACATATCAAACCGATGATTGAGTTGGCCACCAGGGAAATTGGAGGGAGTCATATCTATCTCTGTACCATAGCTTCTTTCAGTCACTCTATTGAGACCCAGAGGCTTAAGACAAGACCCAACACTCCAATAACTAACTAACTAACTAACTAACTAACTAACTAACTAACTAAATGCGAGCTTCACTTTCCCATTCACTTTGCATGGCATATACAAAAGTCCCAGGGACATTCTATCTCATTCCGGGAACTGACATTTTAATTAAGGCAAAAAGAAAATTTATTTTTGTTGTGATTCTTTTCCCTAAAGACCTGCAATGGAGGTCTCTAGGGAAACTTCACATGCAGAGACCCTTTTAGGGAGAGATGAGCAAAGCTAACCCCCTTTGCAGCTGGAAGAGTACACCCCTACCTAAAAATGTACTCTTAGTCAATGCCCTCAGCTGAGCCTGAAAATCAGGGGCGGCTGATAGGTTGCCAGCAGAGGAAGTGGGTGACTCAGTCCATCTGCCAGAGCATGCTGCTTGGGCAGATGAAACAGAACGCATGGGCTTCTTTGCTTCAAGGCTTTTCCTGAAAAACCCACCTGTGTTTACATGTACATCCTCAGACCTTCTAGAAAATAACAACCTGACTGTGCTAGCTGTTCAGTTCTCACAGAACTCTGAGTCAAGTCCCTGCTGGAAAAACATCCAGGGCTGGAGAAATGTGCACCCGGAAGTCTTCCAGAACCAGGGTTTGGAAATTGTTTTTTTTTTTTTCTGCTGCACTCTTTTCTCCAGGATGAATAATACCAGAAATAGATAAAAATAGACTTCACTGTACTTGCCCTTACAGTACAGCTCCCTTTCCGTCATTCACTGACCCTGAGGGTTCCAGGAAGCATAGTTTATGAAACACTGCTGGTAATTGGTAAAAAAAAAAAAAGAATGAGACCCAGAAGTCAGGGCCTTTCAAAAGGGCAGCATGTCTGGAGAGCGTCAGAGCCTTCACTAAAACAGCCAGCATCCGGTTCTGACAGCTTTGCTATGCCGCATATCATGGTTATGTACTGATTCATATGGCTGGCAGGTTCCAGGAACTAATTCATTCACCGCTTTTTAAGTAACTAGAGAAGATATTAGCAAGCTTGTGGGCCATTGTGGTTGACCCCTCTTTGCTAATCAGCACACTGTAAAACCAGCAACCAAACCCGCAAGACTCTGGTCATAGGCCAAAATGGTATCTGAGATGAGGAGACACCGCATTCTGAAGATCTCAGAGTACTATCTAGGTCAGTGGTTGTCAACCTGGGAGTGGATATCAGATATCCTGCAAATCCTATATTTATACTGATTCATAACAGTAGCAAAATTACCTTTATGAAGTAGTTATGAAATAACTTTATGATGGGGGTGGGTCACCATAACATGAGGCAGTGTATTAAAGGGTTGTAGCAATAGGAAGGTTGAGAACCACCGATCTAGGTGGAGGCTTCTGATAAGGAACAAAGTCATCCATACCATTATCCCCTCATTCACTGGACAGGAAACCACCCTTTGGAAAAAAGCTGTCTGATTTAGAAGGCTCTAGGAACAAGAGAAAACTTTTCTGAACTAGATTGACATAATGGTCTCTTTGGCTACTGTCTCCTCCCACTCCTTGAGAGTGTGACCTGTGCACAAGGGTTCACTCTAGTGCCTTGAAATTTTCTGTTCTGCCATGGTTCCTTTGGACATTTTTCACTCCCACTCCTTGAGAAGACATGCTTTATGAAACACTACCTATTTTCTGCACTACACTGTGTGTCTTGTCTGAATTATTTCAATAGCACCCATGGAGCAGGAGAGCAGAGAACAGAGTAGAGCAGAATCCTGGTGATGTTTTGGGCAACTTTTTATTAACTGCCAACTGGATCCATCCACTAGCTAGTTGATGTGGATTCAATGGCATGTACACCAAGATATAGCTCCCACTTCCACAAAATAGCCTGTCAGAGAAATGGACGTCCATGCAAACCAATGAATGGTATGAGGCTGATGATATGGGAGGTGGTGAGGATAATGTCCGGGTCCTGATTCTTAGGACAGTGACAGTGACTGCTACATTCTACCAAGGCAGGATCTTCCTACTTAGTGATTTGGAGCCCTGGCTGCACATAACAGTCACCAAGGAGTCGAAATAGTACCCATAGCCAAGCCTCTCCCCATGGTTTCTAGTTTATGTGGCTGGAGTGAGATCTAGATATTGGTACTTCCTCAAATATTTCCTTGTGTAACTTTGACATGCCACAAAGGTTAAAAACCACTGCTGAGGTAGTCACCTCAGGAGATCTTACATGGATCTTGCCGTGTTCGATTATATGTCAACATGGAGAGAGGACATTGAGACCTTCAGAGCAAATAGGTTTATTCCCTAAAAAGTGATTTTCTGGAAACCCAGGTAGATGTGGCACAGTGAAGCCTGGGAAATTGCTAGCCCTGCCTGGTCAATGGAGGAGGGGGCATTACAGTAGGAAGGGGAGGACCCAAGTTTGCAAATAAGTTCCACGCCCTTCCTAACCATTGTGATATAGCACTACTCCTCTTGATTACTAAGCTTTTGAGAGCTCTGTAAACTTTACGGTCAAGATTGGTGTCTTGTTTTTAATCCTAATCCTTTCACCCCTAGGTGCTGATCACATATAATCTCTCAAATAAATGCTTTCTAAAGGCCCTTTGGTCCTCATCTTCTTCCATCAGAGACTGTAGCAGTGCAAAGCAAAGGTGATCTGGGGCTAAGTTTCCCTGCTCAGCACTGCAAATATTCCCTACCATACTGTAGCCTTGGAAAGATGATAAACCCTGCCAGGGCTCTGCTGGTCCTTATCCACTGCTCTGGATCACTCTATTGCAATGATAAAGCCCAAAGCAACTTGGAGAGGAGTTTTGTTTTGCTTACAGGTTGTAGCCTGTGATCAAAGGAAGCTGGTGGGCAGGAACTTGACACAGAGAACTGTGGTTTGCTGTTTCTCATGGCTTGCTCAGCCCCCTTTCTTATATAACCCAGGACCACCTATCTAGAATATCCCACACTCACCATGTAGACCACAAACCTTCTCACATTAATCATTAATCAAGAAAATGCCCCATAGACACAGCCACAGGCCAATCAGATGAAGGCTATCTCTTTACTGAAATTCTCTTTTCCCAGGTGACTCTCAGTGAAAACAAAACAGCATAACCCTAATTCAAAAGTTTATGCTATTTATCACTCAGCAGTTGGTTCAAGTAATATCCATCAGACACACACGAGGGCTGACATCACCAGCCATGTCTTGCTTTACCGAGAGTTCCCTTCTGATTCTTTTGAGACCTAAGAGAAAATTTAAAATTTTCAAGTTTACATAGTACTTAAAGAGCCATAACATTTCTTATTCTTATCTACTTCCTAATTTGTTCCTTGTGAATTTGCTTAATTCTGAAGAGGCCCTCTATGAGGGCAAAATAATGATTTGTAGTTTTATAAACAAAAGTCTGTAGAATCTCCAAGATCAGCCTTTTAGATTGATGTTTATTAATTATTAAACACTGATAAGAATGAATGGCTAGTTCCTACTAAGGAAGCCAAGAACCACTTTCATTCATGTGTAGAACATAAATATCTGTATTTGGGGGTGGGGTGGGGAATGACACTCAATAAATTCTGAGCGGGAACTTTAAACAGTAAATAGTTGTCTAATTTCATGATACACCAATGCTGTGAAATTTATACTCTTTTTTTTTTTTTTTTGGTTTCTCAAGGCTCTTACTCATGTCCCTTAGTGTCTATTCAGAAAGTTCACCCTGGAGACCATCTTTATAGACTCATTTCTCAGCACTTATCTTCAGTGAATAAGACCTTTCTCTCTTTGTTAATATATACTTGAGCCCATTGCTTTCTCCATAGACCAAGCTGCTCACCCACACGGAATGACCTGTTAAGTATACCCAACAAAATCTTACTCATTCTTTTAGATTCAATGTAAGAATCATCTCCTCCAGAATCACATTCTGATGTCCACATACGTGTGCCAAACCCCTGTCTGGCAAGAGATTGTTACTGCTGATCTCTGCTAGAACATGCCTACTCTAGCATGAGGAAGAGGCTCCTTTCTGCACAGAATCATTGGTAAGTTATTTATCCTAATGGAGCGAACATAATTCTAGCTTCTGTTTGATCGACTGTCAAAATAACTTGGTCATTTGCCAAACAGCAGGCCAGATAATAGAACCTCAGGCTCTAGTCAGGAAACTAGATAGCTCAGTCTTCATCAAATCATCAGTGTGGGAAAGATACTCCTGAGTTATCCTGAGATCTCACTGTTGGTACCCCACTATTGATTGATGCTTTAGTGATGTAGTATCCACACAAATAAATATAAGATTGTGTTCTATAAAGCTCATTGCTATATATGGCTTGAAATCTCTTTGGGAACCACTTAGTGTATTGCTACCTTTGGTTATAGAGCTACATGTCATTATATTCTCCTTGTAGACAGCATCTTTGGAATTAAGAAAATCCACAAGTGACAGTTCTGAAGATGTGGAGGAACAACAATTGTGTGACTTTTTTAAGTAGTATATAAAACTGAAATAAATTTAAAGTTCCTCTTAGGTCTGAAATGAATCAGGGTGAGTCTAAAGAGGAGGGAGCCCTTGGTAGATGATTAAAGCAAGACGTGGCTGGCGAGGCTGAAGATCCACATGTGCCTCGTGGGCATCATTTCAACCAACTGCTAAGTGGTCAATAGCATAACTTTTGATTTAGGGAATGTGCTGCTTTGGTTTTGCCCCGAGTCACCAGAAAGAGGTAATTTCCATACACTAGGTAGTTAAAATTGGTTTCTCTGCTACCCACCAGAGAAATGGTCTTAATAACTGAGGGCCAGGAAAAGATGTCTTTCTATGAAACCTTTGCGTTTCAGTGTTGTGGATAGCAATGAGCCTATTTTCTCATTAACTGGCTGAGAGAAAGTCAGGAATAAATGTCTAGAATGCTTTTAATAGTGACTCTACCCTTGCTTCAAATTATTTTCCAATGCAGGCTTTTGGCCAACTCCATTTATCTTTTTGTCCTTCTTTCTTTGATTCTCTTCCTTCCTTCCTTCCTTCTTTCCTTCCTTCCTTCCTTCCTTCCTTCCTTCCTTCCTTCCTTCCTTCCTTCCTTCCTTCTTTCTTTCCTTTTCTTTTTTTGTGTCTGTGTATCTGTCTGTCTGTCTGTCTGTCTGTCTGTCTCTCTGTTTACCCTGAAAGACATCTGGGATGCTTGTATAAAGTATCAGGGGACAACTCCTTTTCCTTACATGATTCATGTTTCCTCTAAGACAAATAATAACATCTTTTATGTTTTTAATTTTTAAAAGTCAGCTTAGAATTGACATGTTGCATGCATTTTTAAATTTGGGAGAAGGGGAAATTAAAGTTAGTGATAAAGATACCCTAGATATGTCAGTTTTCAACAGCAGAGAATCTTAGCTATATAAATTTTAGGCAAATGGGTGGATGTGGAGGATATCATCCTGAGTGAGGTAACCCAATCACAAAAAACACACATGATATGCACTCACTGATAAGTGGATATTAGCCCAGAAACTTAGAATACCCAAGATACAATTTGCAAAACACATGAAACTCAGGAAGAAGGAAGACCAAGGTGTGGATACTTTGATCCTTCTTAGAAGGGGGAACAAAATACCCATGGAAGGAATTACAGAGACAAAGTTCAAAGCTGAGACTCAAGGGAGGACCATCCAGAGACTGCCCCACCTGGGATCCATCCCATAAACAACCACCAAACCCAGACACTATTGTATATGCCAACAAGATTTTGCTGACAGGACCCTGATATACCTGTCTCCTGTGAGGCTATGCTATTGCCTGGCAAACACAGAAGTGTATGCTCATAGTCATCTATTGGATGGAACACAGGGTCTCCAATGACAGAGCTAGAGAAAGTACCCAAGGAGCTGAAGGGATCTGCAGCCCTATAGGAGGAACAACAATATGAACTAATCAGTATCCCCAGAACTCCTTGGGACTAAATCACCAATCAAAGAAAACACACAGTGGGACTCGTGTCTCTAGCTGCATATGTGGCAGAGGATGGTCTAGTTGGCCATCAATGAAAGGAGAGGCCCTTGGTCTTGAGAAGATTCTATGCCCCAGTATAGGGGAATAATAGGGCCAGAAAGCAGGAGTAGGTGGGTTGGGAAGCAGGAAGAGAGGGGAGGGTATAGGGTATTTTTGGAAAGGAAACTAGGAAAGGGGATAACATTTGAAATATAAATGAAGAAAATATCTAATTAAAAAAGAAAAAAATTAACATATAGATAAATGGCAATAAAACCTAAAAAAAAAGATACAAGTTAAATATTTTAGAACATTTGAAAAAAGTTTAAGCTTCACATGTTTCCAATTAACTTTAGTAGTTCACAGACAATCTTTATATGTTATATGAAGGTATTGGGCACATATATGGATATGTTCACCAATTTAAAGGTCACTATAAATATAAAATGATTATTACAATAATTCCTTTTCTAATGCACCCTCACACCCATGTGGTTCAACATACTAGATTTAGATATAATTTAATACATTATTTTTGTATTCAGCTTAGCCACCCTATGACAGGTATGTCATGAGCATATGGGAAGAGAAAGCCCTCCAGAAAGCTGAAGTCTTCATCAAAAGCAGCATGATATGTATACATTCACAAGCACGTACCTCACAGGGGCACCCAATTATCTGTCAGAAGGAAATTCCAGTTTTTATAGCCTGATATAAAAGGGCTATAAACACAGTATATAAAAACATGTGCACACATATACAAACACAAACGCAGCAGCATAGAAAAACAACTAGCAGTTATTACTAAGTCCATGCACTGACACATCCTAGATCCTTCCCCTTCTCTCATGCTTATCCTGCATCCAATTTGCCAACAAGCTGACCGCCCCAACTTGTTACTGTGACCCCAGGTCAAGACAGCATGACCTGTAAAGACAGAGTCTCACCACCTCACTCCTGATGGCTCTTATCCCATCACATATTCTCCACCTAGAGGCCAGTCACCCTTCAGAAACACAATGGCATCTCTTTGCTTGGGACGTGGGGCTGTTCATGTCAGCAACTGCAAGAGGTGAACGCTTCACTTCATTTCCTCTGGATGTCTTTTCTCCTCGTGTACCTGATCAGTACAACCACTTGGCCTCTTTACTGCACTTTAAATAAACAAGCACACCCATGACCTTGTTCCCATAATACTTTTTACCCAACTTGATAATTGTCTCACCTATTTCATATTTGCTTATGCGAACCTTCTCAATAAGATTGTTCCTTAGAACCTGATTTAAAGTTCTAAATATCTTTCCATCTACCTAAGAACTTTCCATTTCTATCCTGATTAATTTTTCTGCTTTCTAAATAACCAAATATATAACAAAACCTATCTAACTATATGCAAACATATAGGTCTATCTATCTATCTATCTATCTATCTATCTATCTATCTATCTATCCATCCATCTTTCTCTATTATCTATCTATATCTATGTATCTATTATCTATTTTTCTATATGTCTGTCTGACTGTATATTTTTACAGTAAACATCCATATTGTTTGTGTTCTTTAACCAGAATTCTATGAAGAGAAGGATTTCTGCTGTCTGTCTTGCTCACTGTATACATTAGTATGTCTGGGACATATGAGTTGCTTAGTAAATGTTTGTGGTATATATAACTAGACCTCCAGACTCTTCTCTTGACTATAGCCAGTCCTATGGGATATAGTGGAGTCCACTCTATATTACTGCTCTGCTTTAAAATCCCCATTGACTCTGTGTACAGATCTAGAAGGAAGCTCACATAATTATATTGTGATGGCATGGACTTCCTACTAAGATTTCAGCCTGCTTATTTTCCAAGTGGTTAATGTCCTTTACTTTATACTGTATAAGCCATGAATGCCTCCCATATGTTTCTTCTGCTTAGAATGCTCTGTCCTTTCCTCTCTGAAGGGAAGGTCAAATGCCACCTCCCTGGTGAAGTTGTCTCTGACTCCTCTGGTGATAAGTCATCCAGTTTGCTCTTTGAATCCTGCCATTGGCTTCTCTCATATTGCATTGTAGCACCACGGGGCCTTTAGCATAATAGGGGTGAGTTCAACTCCCTCAGCATTATTTTCAACATAAAATTGGACAATGGTAGTCGCCTTCTGACTGTTTGATTATGAAGCTGAGTAATACAATGGATATAAGTCAGAGCTGCTGCTTCTTCCTTCCTCTTCCCTTTCCCCTCCTCTTCTTCCTTCTTTTGGTGGCACTGTGTATAGAATCCAAGGCTTTACACATGCTAAACAAGTGTTTCTCACTGAGCTACATGTTAAGCCCTAATAAATGTTAGCTATTATTTGTATAATCACTACTATAGCTTCTTCCTTAAAGTTACCTATATGACAGCATCATATGCAACAGAGCAACAATAGTGCTATAGGCCAACAAATATAAAGCCTCATCTCTTGAATGGGTTCCTCTCTTGGAGTCAGTGGCCAGTATGTTCCCATAGATCACCAAATATTACAGGTATGACTATTACTCCTGGTTACTCTCCAGAACTAGACAGTGAGACCTTAGGGTAAGAGAAACCATTTCTGAATCTTAGAACAGGAAGAACTGAAGCTGATACTGATGTGGGAGCTTGATCACTACTAACTCACTACCTTAATGCTGGACTGTGCTCTGCATGTTATGGCAGGAAAAAAAAAGTGTGACTTGAAATAATGACCAGTGTGGCAAGAAGTGCCCACTGGTTCAACACAAATATCATGAGACTTAACCAATCACTTTCTGACTGGGTTTTAAACTTTCTCTACCAGATGTAATCCATATCTGGGATAGTTGTCAGGGCCCAAATCCTGTGATTAAGCATATCATAGACCATAAGAAAGATCTTTTTTCTCTTACTCTGCTAAGGGGACATAGTATTAAACTGACTCCTAATGACGTATCCTTATACCCACAGATCACTGCATCTCTCAGCTCTAATGGTATGCCACCCAGTTGCTCTTCTCTACATCTTACTGGTGTTTCTTCTTTTTTCTTCTCCTTCTCCACAACGGTCAGGATGTAGAGAATAAGAGATTGTGGAGTGTTTACCCCTAAATAGAACATCCATATCATACACCCCCACCCACCCCCGGGCTCAGGGATCATTGTGGAATGGGGGTTAGCGGACAGAAATACTAACAGAGCCAAAGGTTGTGGATGACTACAGTAAAATAAACGTGTTTTCCAAATACAACAGGGAAATTGTAAAAATAAATGCACAGAAGTTATGGCAGCACACACAAGACATGTGTAAGCTCAAACCAGATAAAATCTCAGCCCAGAAGGGGGTGGCAGGCATGACATTGTACCCATAGATGAGGAACTATTGGTCAATGACAGCTGTCAGAAGAAGGAGGGTTAGCTTTCTTTAAGGGTTTGCCCAATTGATTGCTTGAACACATTCCAGTGGATAGCCACTCACCCAGGAGGACATAGGTACAGACTGGACTCAATAGGAAAATAAAATGAGGGCAAACAGTTGAATGGGTATGAAATAGGGGGAATAAAGGAAAGAATGAATATGATTAAAATGTGTTGTACAGAATTCTCAAAGGATATGGGAATAGATAAGTAACATTGAAGATTTCTTTTTTAAAGAGATAGAACATGAAGTTGTATAGATATATCAAGTGAGAAAGAACCTGAGGGAAATCTGAGGAAGGTCAAGAATATGATCAAAATATATTGTATGACATTTCAAAAAAATAATCAATAAAAACATAAAAAGAAACATAATGTGTTATTTTCTTGTTAAACTCAGAGTTCCTTGAAAACAGAAAAAATGATGAGTTTGTCTATCTATGTATGCATGCATTTTATTCTGTTAAGTGATCATTTGTTGGTTAAATTTGGGAATCGAGACCATGTCTTTTTTTCTGTAAGTTAAAGCAAAATACACATGTTTTAAAATTCACAATCACATTATAGCAATTAAATTCCTCCCGATATAGCTTTGTATTTGTTTTCAAATTTTGTTTGCATAAAATTAGAAGCACACTAATATTAAAAAATACTTATATATCCCAGTGCACAGGGAATTAAAGCTCATTAGCTAATAACATATCACTGTAAACTTTTGTAAAACTATTCATAGAAACGATAAGGAAAATGAAGAGCATAAAGAAATAGAAATAAAAAGTCTTAAGCTGGTTCTTGCCAGTAAAGAGACAGCCACAGCCACAGATACACGCAGAGGGATGGATACTGACTTAGCAAAAGTTGTTATGGGAATGTAGAGGCCTTTTGTGTTGTTGGGTTAGATTTCCTAGAGAAGATGTTCACCAAGCTAAACTAAGAGAGAAGGTGAAATTTCTATTCTGGGAAAACATGTCAGCAAAGACAAGAAGACCAGAAACAGCATGCTACATGTTAGATTTACATTAACATTTAAGCATGTTCTAGAGCAGTAAGGGAGCTATGGAGTTGAACAGCATACTGTGTAACAAGTCACTAATACCCTGGTGTTTGCTGGTGTGCCATTGTGTGGATGTATTCGGCTCTTTAGCATAATCAACTCAAATGAGGAGACGCTTCTGTTGCTGGCAATTGCAGCAGTTTCCCTCTCACATAATGAGCATGAGAGATGCACATCAGAGAAGCCATAGAGTAGAGCCCTAACAAGAAATCACAGGGCAAAAATTACCACAAAGACACCCCCTACCTACTTCATCCATCCCAGTCTCAACTTCTATAGCCTTAGCACTTCATATCAGTCTATTCACATTTTGAATGAATGAATGAATGAATGAATGAATGAATGAATGAAGCCGTCAATTTTGCCAGAACCTCATGAAACACCCATACAGACACTCACGGAAGTATTTCTCAATCTAATCAAGATCACACTTAACCATGACAACCTTTAATACAATGCTCTGGGGTTTTCTTTTGTTGGTAAAGGGGAAGGGGGCATAAGCAGATCAGATTTATGCTTGAATAGATCACTCTGGTTTAATAGAAATGTGTGTGTGTGTGTGTGTGTGTGTGTGTGTGTGTGTGTGAGTGAGTGAAAGAGAGAGACAGAAACAGAGAGAAACAAAGAGACAGACACACAGATACACAGAGAGACAGGGAGTCAGAGACACAGAAGAGATTAGAGAGATGAGCACTAGAAACACACAGATACAGATACTAGATACAGACAGAAAGAAACATACACAAATAGACAGAGACACAGAGAAAGCACTAGAGAGAGACACAGAGACATATATAAAGAGACAGACACAAAGAGAACATTATATATACAGAGAGAGACTAAGAGAGTGAACGACTGTTAAAGAACAGCTTCAGGCAGGAGAATAGGTTCCTTAAACCAGAAATGAAGAATGCACTAGGGAACCATGGAAAGCAAAAGCAGCAGGATTTGGTGGTTTGTGTTTAACTGTATTATAGAGAGAAAGGACACGAGTTTCCATTCCAATGAACAAGTCTACAATGTTCTTAGTCACTGAGATAGAACACTGTTGGTAAGAAGGAGCAGGGTCCATGTGGTGCAGAGGCAACCAGACCAATTGTAATCATATTAAAACATCAATACACTGATAATCTTGACTTTAGAGAGAGAACTGAGCTGGAGGTAACACTTGCTATCATTGGAGCACAGGGTGGTTAAAACAGTGGGACTCACTCAAGGACAAAGTTTATGTCAGGCTTAGAGTTCTGGTGAACACAGGAACCCCACAGAGGAAGCCCAAGAAGGGAAAAATGAATTTGTTGACACTGAGGGAGTAGAGAATTTCAGGAGAGAGAAATTGATTAACAGTATCAAATGCAGTAGCAATGCAAAGCAAGACATGAACTAAAATGTGTCTTTGAGATTTGGCAAAAGGCATTTGAAATTGGGTTTAGTGCAAGAAGGAAAAACAAGAT
>LR751056.1:175000-182988 GCA_902729485.2 Mus minutoides | reverse complement strand
AGGAACCCCACAGAGGAAGCCCAAGAAGGGAAAAATGAATTTGTTGACACTGAGGGAGTAGAGAATTTCAGGAGAGAGAAATTGATTAACAGTATCAAATGCAGTAGCAATGCAAAGCAAGACATGAACTAAAATGTGTCTTTGAGATTTGGCAAAAGGCATTTGAAATTGGGTTTAGTGCAAGAAGGAAAAACAAGATAGCTTAATGCCTGCTTCTTGGAACAGATGATGTCATGCTAACAGATGACAGGGTGAGAGAAGGCTCCAGCTTGTCTCTTGTCTGTTGCTTATTTATCCTATCTAAGGGGTGGATCTCCACATTGAAAAAGCAGAACCAATGTCTTCAGCACACACACACACACACACACACACACACACACTACATACCCTAGTCAGAAAGCGCTTTGGCATTATAAAAAAGAATGTCCATATGCTAAAAGCCTGGAGGCAAATAAAAAGAAAAGGAGTTCAGGAAAATAAGTGTTCAAACACATAAAATACTATTAATATTATATTGAACAGGAACATTTATTCTGTGTGACTTCAGAAGATAGAACAGTGAAGGATAGAAGTTCAGAGGCACAAATTCACCTAATGATATGGAATGGCTCTTCATCAACCAGGCACGAGGTGATCTTTCTAGACAGTAGCATTTTTTTGCCTTGGAAATCTTCAAACTGATCTGTCAGCTGGATAGGGTGTGACTTGGTCCACAGCCTTACCTCCCTTTGAAAGGCATCATTTTAAAAGACAACCAATTTTTCTTTTTGTGCTAAGAGAGCAAATTACAATTATTATACCTGGATTATCTCTAAGGACTCTTCTAAATGAGAAACCTCATGTATTCAGAGTCTAGAAACTATAGCAAATATTGATTGGTAGTGAAAAGAAATAGCCTAGTTGACTAAATTATTTGGAACCCCAAGAGGACAGAAACTGAATCTGAGGATAGCCTCCTTGAAGGAGGGTTGAATTAGAGACTGTCCATACTGTCTCGGACTACCCGATTTATAAACAAATATTTAGTGATGCCCTCTTAATACCATGCACAATGCTAAGGACGGTGCTATGGAGAAAGTATGCCAAGCCAGACCCTAGGCATACTTAGAACAGAAGGTAACGCTGTCATAAAAGACTGTTTATCATGTCCCTTTAGGCCAGTAAAAATGAATTAGAATGATCAAAGGCATTAGCATTGAGTTCTTGCTTTGTATAGTTCGGCCTACAAATCAAACACTGCTCTCTGTTTATTACTGCACAATCATAATTCACACAGGAAGGTTCAGAGAGGTCAGTATTTATGGCCACCCAAAGTGTTTCATTTGCAAAAATTATAAATGGAAAATCTGGCACTTAGTTAGAAATGTAGATCTCCCGATACATAAATTTGCCCCATTGATTTTTATGTATTTCTTAAACTGTGCACTGCTGCTTTCAATATTGCTGTGGGGCAGATTGACCATAAATATTTGAATAACTGCTGTTCAACAATCAAAGCAACTCACAACAGTAGGTAAAGTTACAACTGTGCTCTGTTGAGGTCAAGAAAAGCAAGATAAAATGGGAAAGATCCAGTCAATTATTGCTTAGCCTTGTTCCATCAGCCGAAATCATAGAAGGTTCTTAAGGTCATGCTTGTAACTTATCAGTGGATTTTATGCCACATGTCTACTACCAGAATGGAAATGGGAGATACATAATTCTTAGTTTCTCAAACCTCTGAAAGGAAAGACACATAAGCCCCACCAATGTGAGTTTTAATGTGGCCAAATAGATGTATTCAGCTTTTTAATTTACTCATTACTTTTTAAAGAAAGTACATCAAAAGTAGAGTGTTTTACATCAAGGGTCTCCTAACAAAATAAAGTAATGGCTTTTCCTGACAACTTGCCCAGATGACTTCCATCTTGTGCCTTGAGAACCTCATTTTCCTCACCATGAAGTCATAAAACCTTTTTTTGTATGGTCTTGGAGGAGCTATTTGCAACTTGCCAGAGCAGTTCTGATTGTCCTTTGCTTTGAGAGCACATGGCTCAGATCTGCCTTCAAGAGTATGGCACTGGAGGAGTGACATATCTCAATGTGGTAATGGATCTGGTCACTCGTTATCCACAAAGGAGTTCTTTAGAAGGTTAACTATTGTTCCAGGGCTCATCATCAACCTGATGAAGACTTTCTTAGTGCTATAATAATGAAGTCCCTGATAGGTTATTCAGTCCCAAGGAGTCATTCCTACACATGTTCATATGGCTAACACTAAATAGACTCAGTAGGATATATGTGTGTGTGTAAATATATATATATATATATATATATATATATATATATATATATATATATATATATATATATATATATATATATATATATATATATATATATATATATATATATATATATATATATATATATATATATACATACATATATATATACACATATATGTATATATATATATATCTTTATTACCTCTTCTTTAATTCTTATTGATATGTATCAATTGATTAATTGATATATTCATTATCAATAAGAATGAAAAAGAGGTAGTAAAGTCGAGAAGGAGGAGAGGGCATGAGAAGAACTGAAAGGGGAAAGTAGGGGTAAAAATAATATAAATTTAAAAAAATAAAAAAAATTTAAAACATAATTAAAAATAATTATTTTTCTACTCAAAATTTTTTTATTCACCATTCCTTATAAATATGTCAGATTTATATCACTTTCCACAGCTATCTCAGCTTCTGTTTTTTCTTTTTTTGTATTTTCCCTTTTTAAATATTGAGTTTCATTCAACTCTGTATTTGATCCTGGATAGTCTAGGCAGGCAGCAAACTATGATATATTCTCATAGTATCTTGTACTCTTTCTTAAATAGACAAATACTTTATAATCTCATAAAATACAAAATATATTTAACTTATGGATTTATATAAGGTTCTGCTAAATGATTTCCTATGAGACTTTTGATTTTTTGTTTTTACTGGGATAAGAGTCATATATACTATGAACATAGTGGAGCATGTGTTCTTATTACCAGTTGGAACATCTTCTGGGTATATGCCCAGGAGAGATATTGCTGGATCCTCCAGTAGTACTATGTCCAATTTATTTTCTGAGGAACGGCCAGACTGACTTCCAGAGTGGTTGCACAAGCTTGCAATCCCACCAGCAATGGAGGAGTGTTCCTCTTTCTCCACATCCTTGCCAGCATCTGCTGTCACCTGAATTTTTTTTTCCTATTGAGTGAGCTCATGAATTTTTTTCCTGCTCTTTTTTTTATTTCATATTTTCTTAATTTACAGTTCAATTGCTATCCCGAAAGCTCCCTCCCCCCCTCCCCTCACCCTGCTCCCCTGCCCACCCACTCCCATTTCTTGGCCCTGGCATTTCCCTGTATTGGGCATATAAAGATTGCAATACCAAGAGGCCTCTCCTCCCAATGATGGCCGACTGGGCCATCTTCTGCTCCATATGGAGCTAGAGACACGAGTTCTGGGGGTTCTGGTTAGTTCATATTGGTGTTCCTCTTCTAGGGTTGCAGAAACCTTCAGCTCCTGGGATTTTATTGATCTTAGCCATTCTGACTGGTGTGAGGTGGAATCTCAAGGTTGTTTTGATTTGCATTTCCCTGATGATTAAGGATGTTGAACATTTTTTCAGGTGCTTTTCAGCCATTCGGTATTTCTCAGTTGAGAATTCTTTGTTTAGCTCTGTACTCCATTTTTTNTTGCAAAGAACCCAGAAGTCCCACAACAGAGGAATGGATACAGAAAATGTGGTACATTTACACAATGGAGTAGTACTCTGCTATTAAAAACAATGAATTTATGAAATTCTTGGGCAAATGGATGTATCTTGAGGATATCATCCTTAGTAAGGTAACCCAATCACAAAAGAAGCCACTAGATATTCACTCAGTGATAAGTGGATATTAGCACAAAATCTGAGAATACCCAAGATACAATTTGCAAAACACAAGATAATCAAGAAGAAGGAACACCAATGTGTGGATACTTCATTCCTCCTTAGAATAGGGAACAAAATACCCATGAAAAGAGTTACAGAGACAAAGTTTGGAGCTAAGACGAAAGGATGGACTATCCAGAGACTACCCTACCCGGGGATCCATCCCATAATCAGTCACCAAACCCAGACACTATTGCATATGCCAGTAAGAGTTTGCTGAAGGAACCCTGATATAGCTGTCTCATATGAGGCTATGCCAGTGCCTGGCAAATACAGAAGTGAATGCTCACAGCCATCTATTGGATGGAACACAGGGTCCCCAATGGAGAACCCAAGGAGCTGAAAGGGTCTGCAACCCTATAAAAAGAACAACAATATGAACTAACCAGAACCCCCAGAGCTTGTGCCTCTAGCTGCATATGTAGCAGAAGATAGCCTAGTCGGCCGTCATTGGGAAGAGAGGCCCCTTGGTATTGCAAACTTTATATGCCCCAACACAGCGGAATGCCAGGGCCAAGAAGTGGGAGTGGGAGGCTAGGGTAGCAGGGCGGGGGGAGGGCATAGGGAACTTTCGCGATAACATTTGAAATGTAAATGAAGAAAATATCTATTAAAAAAAGAGTCGTATCTACTTCATTACTAGAATATATTGAGTTACTAAAAAAAAAAAAAAAAAACATAATTTATTTGCCCAAATTTTATTGACTGAATAAACAAATGACAAAATAGTGATATCCTATCCCATTCTATCATGGAAGGTTTTGGGTTTTCATTAAGGAAGACGGAACAAGCTAGTCCCGATAAGCTATCAGTAGGAGGAAGGACAGAGTGAGCAAAGAGAAGGCAAGGGGAGCCAATAGCCTTTGTGTGTTTATTTAACTGTATCCTTCTGCTTAGGGGTTTTGTTTGGATCAATGAATAAACTTTCCAATATTACAAAGCTCCCAGAGCACAAAAAATTAGAATCTGATGCTATTCTTAGCACATCAATTTGAATGATAAAATACCAATGAGCCTAGTCAATATTAGTCAAACCCACTAAATCCATGTGATTATTCAGGTAATGAAAAAAGAAAGAGATCCCCAAACTACCCAAGCAGATTCTGTGAACACTGAGAGACTGGGAAGCTGTTTGAGAAAAGCTGTGAATAATTGGTTTCTAGGGGACTGCAGTATCACATCTGATATATTGCAACCATTCTTATCGTCACTGTGAGACTTGGGAGTTCCCTGATGGCCCACAAAATTAGTAGGTCATAATTGTATATTATGGATATGAGGTTTTCATGTGAAGGCTCATATGTTGGAAGTGTGATACCCAGTTTGTATCTCTGTTGAGAGATCTGGTAAGGGAACATAAGTGCATAATAATGATTTCTTAGTTCAACAGGCTATAAAGGGGTAAGACCTCAATGGAGGACAAAGGTCATTGAAGCTGTGCCTATAAAGTGTGTGTTTTGTCCTGAGATCTTCCTTTTAGGCTCCCTCTGCTTCTTGGCTACAGTGAAGTGTCCAGCTTTCCTCTACCAAGCCCTTCTGCCATGATGTCAAACCAATTAAGTCCATGTGATTACTGCCATGAGATGAGCAGCCCTCTCTTACCCACCCCCACATTCCTACTGTAATGTTACACTGCTTTATCTCAGGCAGAACCTATAGACACAGCTAGCTCTGCGCTGGTACCTCTGAAACTGTGAGCCAAGCTAAGCCATGTAACCTTCAAATTGTTTGTCTAATGTGTTTGTCACAATGATGAAAATTGATATTTTCAAAAAGTTGAGAAACATATATGATCTGTGGAAAAGTATCTAGACATTAAATATAAGGAAATTGCTAGAAGGAAAATAAAAAACTGGGCAGAAAAACTGCAAATAATAGCTAATCAAACACATTTTTCTCAATTTAATAGAATAATATAAAACTATATAATGAGGAAATTCAATAAAATACACTTAGTATAAATTCAAGAAAATCTTTATCATGCACATCATAGAAGATTGTTAAAAATGGTTATAAAAACAAAGAGATTTTAAATATTCAGAAAAAGGCCAAGCAAAAGATTATCAAATAACTGTAAATTATTGAAATAATGGAATCATCTCAAAAGCTATAATTCTAGCATCAATAAAAAATATCCTCATATTTTCAAAGTTTTTTCCAAAGTAGAATAAAAGTTAAGTTAATTCACCATCACATATTACTTTTAGATGTAAGTTTAATTCTATGTGAAAGGACAGAAAATGGTAAGCACATGAGTAAGTATGGAAGTACTGTCCATTCAATTCACTTATGAGTTGAAAATTATTTATTAAACTAAAATCAATAATAAATGTTACATTATATAATGTACTAAACTTAAATAAATATCATATGTAAATAAAATGGCAAAAATGTCAGTCATGGTAACTCTTATTGCTGTTACATGCTATGAAAGTGGTATAGCACTGTGATATGTTACAGACACATAACACAAACTCCAGAGAAACCACTAGGCACAAAACTAAGTGATACAGCTGATGAGTCAATACAGAAGAGATATGCTAAAAATAGCCAATTAATACAAGCAAAGTGAGGAAACACGGAAATAAGGAGCAAAGAACAGATGGATAAACAGAAAAACAGCAATATGGTAAATTTAAAAATGGAACTAGCACACCAATTAAAAAGCAGAGATTGACAGACTGGATAAAATGTGGGGCCAAACTGAGTACTCGCTGAAAATACTTTCAGTAGAAAAGGATAGGTCAAAAGCAGACCGATAGAAGAAGATAAATCACAAGAACTGTGGCTAAGAGGGCTCCGTGACTTCACATGAAGACTCCAGGATATCTCCTCTGTATTAGATGGGAAGTTCATGCTGACTAACTTCTTGTGTCAGCCGGATTGGTTAAAGTGCCTTCAGGTAGCAGGTGGGTCCTGTGTCTGGGTGTGTCTGCAGTGATTTGGAAGAGGATGGCGTTTGAATCCTCTTGGATTGGTCCACCCAGGACAGGCAGAACACAGTGGTGGACTAAAGACAAATTTACTGAGGTTTTAGGTTATGATTTATTCCTCTTCTGCTTTCCAATGCCAGAGTCACGGGCCTTGAAGATGCAGGACTGACCAATGGTCTCTTAATTTGAGGTGATTCATTGGTCTCTGATTAAGAATCCCACCCCTTGCTGCCCTGGATCAAACCTTTGTCTTCACATTGAATCTTCCACTAGACCTCCTGGTTCTGCAAGTGGTAGACAGCATGTAACAGCATTTCTCAGTCTTCCTATCTGTGTGAGCAAATCTCCTTATAGCCTCTTCTAAATCTCTGCATGTTCCATTGGTTCTGTTTGTCTGGAATATTGATAATGAGGTCACTATGTCAGAAAGACATATGCCTAGACCAGCCATAGGCCCTAGGGGAGAGCTATTATTCTGCTAAAGAGACACAGTATTAAACAGATTCGTAATGACTCATGGTTAGACACCTAGATCAGTACATCTCTCAGTCTCCAGCTGAGAAACTTCATTTTGCAGTGGATGATGATTAATACAGACACCCATGATGGGTCAAGGAGCAGAGAGTGTCAAGAGCCCAGCCATGATTGGAACATCTTTATCATACTTCTCCCAAAGCTCAGGGAACATTGTGGAAGAGAGAGAAGAAAGATTGCAAGAACAAGAGGTGGTTGACAACCACAACAGTGTCTTCAGACACAGTAGTGTAGCTGTGAATATGAACTCTCAGCAGTTGTGCTGGCATGTACAAGACCTGTGCAATCTCTCTCTCTCTCTCTCTCTCTCTCTCTCTCTCTCTCTCTCTCTCTCTCTCTCTCTCTGTGTGTGTGTGTGTGTGTGTGTGTGTGTGTGTGTTGGACAGCAAGTTCCACCCCTAGCTAAAAAGCTCTTGGAAACAAATAGGTACTGGGAGAATCAGTTTTCTTTAGGGTATAACTCTTTGTAGACCAACCCCAATACAAATCCACATATCCAAGAGTTATGGACATGTTATATTTGATGGGTTGAAGACAGCAAACAACAGAAAGCAC
>LR751056.1:0-170000 GCA_902729485.2 Mus minutoides | reverse complement strand
CTCAATTTTTTTCAGTTTTCTACACTAGGCTTTAAAGTGTAGTTTTATGCATTTGGATGTTAAACTCTTCCTTTAAAACTGACTAAACAGAGCCATAGCATTAAGAGTTGTCTTTAAAATCATAACAGTGATAGCTTACTTTGCACAAGAATGGATATAGTAGAGGGTTAGCATCTCGAAAAAGATCTTTAAAAATCACTTGACCAACTGATGTGTTCAGTAACTTCATGGTCACTGTTTTCGATTAGCTTATTTGATTCTATCTCAATTGTACAGGCTAAGTAACTTTGCCCATGGATATCCTATGGTAGGTGTAAAGGATTCTAGGTGGTCTAGCTTGGGAACTCATCCATGTTGGCTTCCAAGGAACTCACTGTTCCTGGGAAATATGGCTGTGCATAGAGATATAAATATGTATAGGTGTATATGCAAGTGTATATACATATTCATATATACTCATCCAAATTCTCTGCCCCCTAACACTCTGAAACTTCCCAGTGCAGCAGTTTTTTTTGTCTCTGTTTTCACAGAGAAGTTCAGGATGGGAATGATGGTGAACACCTGTATTCCTAGCTAGTAGGGAGGCAGAGGCAAAAGAATTAACTATTTGAGGCCTTTAGTTTTTATTGAGATTTTCTGTGATAGGGCTAGTTGATACTCATGGGAGGCCTTCCCTTTTCTTAAGAGAAATGGAGGAGGAGTGGATGGGGTTGGTATGGGAGTGGGGCTTGGAGAAGAGGAGGGAGGAGAAAGAATAATCAGGATGTAAAATTAATTAATTAATTAAAATAAGAAATAGTGATACAACACAGAATCTTTCTAAAGTGTACTCATAAAGGTGGTCAAATAAAAATAAAATAGCAAACTCTATATAGTTAGCATGTCAAAAATTCTGATTTGACATACAATGCCATAATTTAATATCACTTTTTCTTAAAAAATATGGAACCCCCTTTAAAAACAAATTTGAGGCCTCTTTGCTCATTGGTCACCACTACCAAACAAAATGAAAAACAAAACAAAACAAACAAACAAACAAACAAACACAACAGCTTGCATGCAAATTGTCAATTGAAGGTGTGATGCTGCCTGCCACTGTGGCTTGAGGACTAGAAAATAGGACCTTGTTATCCTGTGTCACTTGGGACCTTAGTTTTCATTTACTGCTATTGGTTATTGGTGCTGAAAGTTATACATCAGTGTATGTGTGTGTACATTGCTATAGGCATGTGTTGGGTGAGAGAGGAGCCATTATGGACTGTGGGGAAGTATCTATGGCTGCCATCTGATAATGGTATAATGTCACTTGAAGCAGCCAGCACCTTCTGAGTCATGCAGGAACATCATTTTCTCTCTGCCTACTCACAGGAATATCGCCACGTTTTGTTTGATTCTTTTGGTTTTAGTCTTCAGATTCATAGGACAGAATTGATATTTCTGAGGCTGCTGGTGAGATACTTCTCGTAAGAATTAGAATGATTTTTGAAAAGACTTCACTCCCCTGAGGATAGGCATCTACTTTATTTGCCATTGCGCGCCAGCAACTGCTGCTGTCTGGAACAGAATCAAGACCTAATAAATATCTGCTAGTGAATGGGTGAATAATAAATGGTTTGGTTTTACTGGATCAGATTCTGTCTCGAGTCATTGCTTTCCTAGGCACTGAGATGCTGGCCACTCAGATAGTGCTGTGGGATATTCTTAGAATCAATGTTCTCTGACCTTGTCTTAGCTATGTTTCTATGGCTGTGATAAAACATCATGACCAAGAGCAACTTGGGGAGGAAAGGGTTTATTTCATCTTACAGCTGGTAGACCATCCTTCAGGAACATCAGTGCAGGAACCTGAAGGCAGAAACAGATGCAGAAACCATGAAGAAACACTGCTTCCTGGCTTTCCCAGTGTGTTTTCTTATGCTATCCAGGGACCACCTACAAAACAGGTGGCTCCACCCACGATAGACAGGCCAGCCCATATCAATCATCAACCAAGAAAATGCTCTCTGGGGTTTCTGATGGGACAATCTTATAGAGGCTTTTTCTTAATTAAACTTCCTTCTTCTCACATGACTCTAGCTTGAATGGAGCTGACTAAAGAACCACCCAGCACAAACCTATTAGCAAACCCACCCTCAATTATATTTTTAGGACCGTGTAGAGGCATCATTAAATTAGTAACGGTTTAAAAACAGAATGAACTGGGAGTAATTCATGAAATAAGGCAAGTTGTTATTCTCCTAGGGTTTATACTATTTAGGTTAGGCAAGAAAACAAATGACAGAGTAACACAGCTGGTGGCAGCACATATTATAGAAAAACAAAAAAAGTAGAAACAACATGAAAGATGCGCCCTAGATAGCACGGGCCCAACAATCAATCTTTCCCAGGGAAAGCACTGTCGAGATCCTAGAGGCAATTTAATGAGGGCTTCGGAAAGCTTGCTTCTATTAAATCAAACTTCTCAAGGATTTCAAGGATACTGAAATCCTAAAGCACTGGAGAAATCATATTTTGCTGTTTGCTTGCTTGTTTTAGCAGGGTAGAAACAAAAGATTGAAGAAATTGAAATTCTGGAGGACACAGCCAGGAGATTAGAGAAGGTAGCATGAATAGGGTACTTAGGGGTCATTATACCAATTTATCATAAGGATCACTATTCATTTGAAATATTCTTATATCTTTATATATTATGAGGCACAGGAAGATCCACAAAGGAGTAGCTTAAATTCATTCAGTTAGAGATGGGAAACTCAGAAGTGAACGCAAACAGCTAAAACCAAACTACTTTCTTCCGTAGTTATCTAGGAGTGGCCAGAATCTGTAACCTGTTCTAAACCACTAAGATACACTGTTTCTTTTAAAGGTGAAATAATATATAAGGACTTATTTCTTAAGGATTTTTTTCATTTTTAAAAATAACCCTATAAGCCTGGTGGTGGTGGCACACATCTTTAATCCCAGCATGCCAGAGACAGAGGCAGGTGGATCTCTGAGTTCCAGGCCAGCCTGGTCTTTATAGTGAGTACCAGGACAGCCAGAGATACTCAGGAAAACCCTTTCTCAAAAAAGAAGAAGAAGGAGGAGGAGGAGGAGGAGGAGGAGGAGGAGGAGGAGGAGGAGGAGAAGAAGGAGGAGAAGGAGGAAGAGGAAGAGGAGGAGGAGAAGGAGAAGGAGGAGAAGGAGAAGGAGGAGAAGGAGAAGGAGTAATCCTAAAAACTCCATAACAGAAGGATATGGTATTCCACACAAATCTTTTATTTCTTGAATACATCAAATTACACAGGTTCTGGGACTTGGGGTTATAGGTCCTTCTGCCTGGAACCACCTTCCCTAAGCTTTTTGTGTGGCTGGTTTTTTTTTCTTCCCAGTTAAATCTCAGCTCAGATGAACCTCTTCACAGATTGCTTCCATGTCTAGTCTATTCCCACTGCTCCCCATCCTTTAGTTCCTTTCTCATTCCCATCCTATTTCTGTGTTCTTCCCTGCCCTTATCCTGATTTAAATTTCTGGTACCTGATGCTCCCTGTTTCTTCCTCTGAAGCACCATGAGTTCAGAGGCAACCGTAGCTTGTTTACTCAAGCCCCTCTTCTGCCTGGCGCATTACAAAGCTTCAAATACATTTGAGAGTGAGAAAAAATGTAGACAGACAGTAGATAACTGCTATGGGGGTAACCAAGCACTTTTGATTGGATTTGAGGGCTATTCTACAGGGAAGAATCCATGTCTGATACTGGAAAACCCATCAAAAACTTATAATTGAGGTGATCATAGACCCCAAAGGGAATATATTATTGTTTCTTAGCTATATGGTAAGAGTTCAAACAGCTCATAAATATCTGTTTATACCCATAGACATATACTACTCTTAGCTTTTATCAGATAAATATCTCTTTGAAGTGAATTACAGTGAATGTAGACTTTGGGAGCCCCAAGATGTTAATGATAAATGAAATTGAGTCTTAGGCTCAAAGAAGATATTTATATCACCTCCTTTAAGGCTCAGGGCACACTGCAGAAGTGGATGCTAAAAGAACATAAGAGCCTGAAGACATGGAATCACAAACTCATAACAGATGTGGTTACTGGCACTGGGCCTGAATAGAGATTGGCCTTGCCAGCAATCATCTATGGGTAAGGAAGAGGATCATGGCACCCTTTCACTTAGTGATGATCTATTGGCCTCTGAAAGATTCTGAGAGGAGGGAAGTCATTGTCTTCAGATATGTCTTCATTGGTGAGCCCAACAAGCTCCAATAAATAGTTTCAAACCCACAGTTTCACATATGGCCCTGATTAAAAGTAGATGAGTCAGAAAACAAAACAAAAATTCATGAATGTGAAAAAGAGATTTCTAGGTATGAAAGGGTAAAGATAGAAGGGTATTATACAAGGGGAGTATAGGGAGTACAGAGGGATCAGAGAAATAGGTATACAAGGGGAGGGAGTACAGGGGGATCAGAGAGGGCAGGGAAGGAAAACTAACCCAAATGGGGTGTATATATGGAAGAAAGAGAACAAATATGAGGAAAAGGAAACCTTACATGTTGTTAGTGGGGACACAAACTATGTCCTCACTATTTCTGATCACTATGGATAACAATATGTAGGTTCCTCAAAACCTCCGATAGGTCTCTCATGAAACCACTGCAGGGAGTTTACCCAGAAGAACTCCAAGTGAACATACCATAGAAATATTTACATATGAATGTTTATTGCAGCACTTACAATGACCAAGTTATGGAAAAATCCAGGAGCCCATCAACAGAGGGATGGATAAAGAAAATGTGACTTAAACACACAATGTCATTTTTTAAATTATACATAAGAATAAAGTTATGTCATTAAAAGAAGAATGGATACCACTGGGGGTAACTATACTGAGCAAATTAAATCAGTCACAGAAAGACAAATATTGCATCCTTTATTTTATTTATGGTTCCCAGATTTTTTACATAGTCACATAAAATCATATATGTATATATGACATGAAAGTGGAAGCATTAAGGTTCAAGGAACAACCAATAGGAAGGGTTAGAAAGGAGGTAGTGCTGAGGGGGAGGGTACATGCTCATAGTACACTGTGTCCTTGCAGGAAATGGCATATGGAACTCAGTACAATAAAATGCAAAAAGGTGGAAGGAAACATCCTATTAACCGACATCATTCCTAGGGTTGTAGTCTAAAGATTCCAGAGACCTTTATGTATCTAGAACGTATGCCCACTGTGCTGTGCCGAATGGTAGCATCAGATAGAACAGGAGAGATCAACAACTGAGAACTGAAAAACCCTTGTGAAAAGGTACCTATGGTGAGTCATCTTGCTAAGAGAGCCATCCACGGGACCATTATTGTTGCTTTTAATGAAAATGGCGCTCACTGGCTTATAGATTTGAATACTTGCTCTCTACCCAGTGGCTCTTTGGTAAGACTTATAGCCTGATGGAAGAGGTATGTCATTGAGGGTGAGGTTTGAAAGTCTCCTGCCATCCCCAGGGCACTGTTTCTGCCTCCTCTTGGTGAGTTCTGTTTGAGATGTGAGCTCTCAGCCTTTCCTTCTGCCATGCTTTTGCTCTGGCACCAGGGACTCTAATCCTTAGGAACCATAAGCCTAATTAAATACTTTCCTTTATAAGTTTCCTTGGTCATGGTGTTTTATCACTTAGGACACCTATTTGCAGGATGTATTTATACTTAGGTACAAGTAAAGTCACCAGTTTAACTTTATCTAACTCTTTATGATTTATCTTCTTTTCCTTTCCCTTCTTGCATGTGTGTTAGTGTACATAAAGATATACATACACATGTAGGCACCCATGTACATACACATGTAGGTACACATGCATGTAAAGGCCCAAGGTCAACCTTGGTGTCATTCCTCCAGAGCCATCCACCTTAGTTTTTGAGACATGCTCTCTCACCAGGATTTTGGGATTCAGTTAGGGTAGTTGGGCAGTAAGCTCCAAAGATATTCCTATCTCTACTTTCCCAGTGCTAGGACTGCAGGAGTTCACCACCATGCCCATCTTTTAGAGTGGGTTCCAGGGCTTGAACTCAGATCCTTATCCTTGAGCATTAAGAGCTTTACCCTCTGAGCCATCTCCCCATCCTGTGAGTTGTTGACTTTTAGCTTTCACTTTAACTTGTACCTAATATTTCACCTGCCTCCCCCTAACAGAATATACAGCATGAAAAATGTACTTGCCTTTACCACACAAGAAGTGTTCAGAGGCATTCTCAGGAAATCTTTAAGAAATGAGCCAAGAAATGGGCTGGCGGTTGATTCTGCCCATGACAAGAACAGTAGGGAGAACAGAAAGATGACAAGGTAGAATGCCAGCTAAGCCACACACACTTATTCCATGTACTTTTCCTTTCTTTCTTTCT
Source organism: Mus minutoides (assembly GCA_902729485.2). Classification (NCBI taxonomy): domain Eukaryota; kingdom Metazoa; phylum Chordata; class Mammalia; order Rodentia; family Muridae; genus Mus; species Mus minutoides. The sequence goes on along the minus strand of LR751056.1, from coordinate 163,615 downwards.
TTCTTTCTTTCTTTCTTTCTTTCTTTCTTTCTTTCTTTCTTTCTTTCTTTCTTTCCTTCCTTCCTTCCTTCTTTCTTTCTTTCTTTCTTTCTTTCTTTCTTTCTTTCTTTCTTTCTTTCGAGGAGACCACCTTCCCCCTCTATGGTGAAAACCAAGGTCACACGAAGCAACCAGTTCTTGAATTGAAGGTTGCATATTACTGGAGCTTCTGACAACTCTCAAAACCCACTGGGTCAATGCAATAAGCTGACAGTGCTGTATCCAATACACGATGTTGTGTGATGTCCGGGGCCTCCATGCTCACCTTAGGGATCATTTCCAGGTATTATTTCAACTTGGATTTATTTGAATAGGAGCCAAAAGTGTAATTTCCAAATAGAAGAGTAGGAATGACTGCAAATAAAGAAGGTCTAGAAGAGGCTGTTCCGAGCAAGTCCAGCCAAGCTCAGCTTGGGTCAGTTAGCCAGGGGAAAATGCAGGTTGGCACACTAAAAATTGGAACAGGAGAAACTGCAGGCCATCAGTTCCCATACTCTACAGCTGTACTAAATCCCCAAGCTGAGTTCTCTTCAGACTGGCCCTAGGACTACTGAATTTAAGGGGCTTCATGGGAGGAAGCATGAGATATGAGATCTGATGTAGAATTTGCAAGTGCCCAATAAGAGGAAGGAAGCACTTAGGAGAAACTTCTGGCAGGTTTAATAACTTTTCAGTTTATTCTGTGTATTTGTGTGAATAGGTCCAATTTTAAAGAGCTTCCTTTACAAAATTGTAAAGTTAATAGTGCCATTGCATAAACTTTGCTCAGCTATTTAAAAGTAGCAGGAAGCTGGAACTCGTTCATTCCCCAGGGATTATCAAGATGCCTGCAAGCAGTGTGAAGGGAAAGAACCTTTGTAGCACATCCTTGGGAAGTGTCATTGCCCTGGAGAGTCTCTGCTAGTTATCAGAGTATCACTGGATGGTGGTACAGAATTGTGAGGAGTAAACTACCACCCCTACCACCAGGGCCAGATCGACTGTGCTATCCAAAAGAGGTGTAGGGTCTTCTCTTCCCATAATGCAACTGGTGAGGAGGGGGCAGCTCTCCAGCCTGCCATCGGTGGGGAAGGATCAGGTAGGGATGATTTCTTTTCCTCATTCAAGCTACCACACTGTAGAAAAGTTGCAGGTCCAGTTTTCTTTCCCAGGGCAGCTCACCAGAGCTCCTGCCGCCAAGGATCATCTCTACTATGTTGCCCAAGGCAGGTGAAGAACCTGCTTGCCCTTCAAGAGCAGGGGGCACATGAGGTGGGTCTGAGCACAAGTCATTGACAGATGAACTGTGTGGTTAGGCAACTCAAGTAGATCTCTCTATGAAATGGTGGGCCTGGCTAAATGGCATTCTGCATGCCCTTCCAATTCAGGCTCTGTGATGAGAATTTTCTGGAGTCCCCAGGACATGTCAGTGCCACTGAAAACTGATCTGTGCACAAGCCAGGGAGGAAATGAATCCTGCCCTTCGGCTTCTGGGTTCAACTCAAAAGCTCTTCTATTAACAGGACTTCAGCAACGCTCTGTCTTACTGAGAATTGGAGAATAGCATGCCTGTCTGTGAAGGTCACACCTTAGCCTTCTTTCCCTTTTGTTATCAATGCTAATGCTAACTCTGGAGTTTCCCCAGCTTGAATTAGACACAGACACACAGACATAGACACACACACATACACACACACACACACACACACACACACACACACACACACACAGGAGAGAGAGACAGAGACAGAGAGACAGAGACAGAGAGAGACAGAGAGGGAGAAAGAGAGAGACAGAGAGAAAGAGACAGAGAGGGAGAAAGAGAGAGACAGAGAGACATAGAGAGAGTTGGGGGGAGATCCCTGATCACATTAACAGTATCACCTTTTCCTTTACCAAGTAAGGCACAGTATTGTGCTTTATATTTCTTCCTTGAAAGGCACTGGGATCCTTTCAAAAATGGAGATTCTTAGGTTCCACTCAGGACCTACTAATTCTAAGAGGATATTGAGGGAAGTAAGTTTCTTTTTGCCTTTTAAAGATTTATTTATTCCCATTTTATATGTGTGGTTGTTTTATCATGATTATACAGTGCTGATAGAAGGGAAAAGAGGTTGTTAGATGCCCTGGAATTGGAATTATAGCCCCTGTGAGCCCCCCATTTAGGTGCTTGGAATTGAATCTGGTTCCTCTAGAAAAATAGTCACTGCTCATAACAGCTGATCCATCTCTCCAGCTTTGGAGGTAAGCTTTGAAACCAAGCATTGTTGATCATTCTTACATATGCCAAACAACAGTTGGAAAGCATTATCCTAGAAGGGGCCAGAAATTCATAATCCCATTTGCCTATGCAGCTAGCTTCTCTCAGTCAACACAGAAGAATAGTTTCACAATCCAAGTGCCAGATGCAAGGGAGAGCAAAGGCATGAGGTGCCTGTTCTCATGGAGTGTGTGCTCTAGTGACAGGGAGCAAGCAAGTAGAATAATCTTCAAAGTGAAGCAAAAGACAAGTAAGGTGGGGGACACTCTCTCAGACTGGCAGAGACAGTGTTCATGATTGGGATGGTATTGTGTAAAGACAGAAGTGAAGGACACACCGTATCCAAGAGGGCCTTACAGGCTGTGGATGGACTATACCTGTTCTGGACAAATGACAAGTCATTGACAGGGATGTACCTGGGACAGACACTACAATATTTAAATGTCTATTACTCTATGTGTGATTTATTCCTAGGTTGCAGATCACTATAAAAAGTAGATTGGTAGGAACGGATGAGTAACTTATGTAACACTTTTTCTTATTTTTTTCTTTTGTCATTGTTTTATTGAAATAGTATCTAGATAGGTCAGGCTAGACTTTAACTCACAACCCTCCTGCCTCAGCCTCAGGAGTATTGGAATTACAGACACTCATCACTATGCCTAGTATTTTATATTGATTTTCATATGACTTGCCATTCCTAGCTGAAGTCTTGAGAGCAACCCAGAATAAGCGTGTAACAAAAGAATTGTCTTCAGCAAAGTGGCCGGATATAAAATTAACTCAAACAAATGAGTAGCCTTCCTATACTCAAAGGATAAACAGGCTGAGAAAGAAATTAGGGAAATGACACCCTTCATAATAGTCACAAACAATATAAAATATCTTGGTGTGACTCTAATCAAACAAGTGAAAGATCTATATGACAAGGACTTCAAGTATCTGAAGAAAGAAATCAAAGATGACCTCAGAAGATGGAAAGATCTCCCATGCTCGTAGATTGGCAGGATTAATATAATAAAAATAGCCATTTTACAGAAAGTAATCTACGGAATCAATGCAATCCCCATCAAAATTCCAATTCAATTCTTCATATAGCTAGAAAGACCAGTTCTCAAATTCATTTGGAATAACAAAAAAATCCAAGATAGTGAAAACTATTCTCAACAATAAAAGAACTTCTGGGGGAACACCATCCCTGACCTCAAGCTATACTACAGAGCAATTGTGATAAATTGCATGGTATTGGTACAGGGACAGGCAGATAGATCAGTGGAATAGAATTGAAGACCCAGAAATGAACCCATACACCTATGGTCACTTGATCTTTGACAAAGGAGCTAAAACCATCCAAAAAAAAAAAAAAGATAGTATTTTCAACAAATGGTGCTGGTTCAACTGGTAGTCAACATGTAGAAGAATGCAAATTGATCCATTCTTATCTCCCTATACAAAGCTCAAGTCCACGTGCATCAAGGACCACAGAAAATCAGGTACACTGAATCTAATAGAAGATAAAGTGGAGAAAATTCTTGAACACATGGGCACAGGGGAAAATTTCCTGAACAGAACACCAAATGGCTTATTCTCAAGAATTGACAAATGGGATCTCATAAAGTTGCAAAGCTTCTGTAAGGCAAAGGACACTATCAATAGGCCAAAATGGCAACAAACAGATTTGGAAAATATCTTTACCAACCCTACATCAGATAGAGGGCTAATATCCAATATATACAAAGAACTCAAGAAGTTAGACTCCAGAGAACCAAATAGCCCGATTTAAAAAATGGGGAACAAAGCTAAACAGAGAATTCTCAACTGAGGAAACTTGAAGGGCTCAGAAACACCTAAAGCAATGTTCAACATCCTTAGTCATCAGGGAAATGCAAATCAAAACAACCCTGAGATTCCACCTCACACCAGTCAGAATGGCTAAGATAAAAAACTCAGGTGACAGCAGATGCTGGCGAGGTTGTGGAGAAAGAGGAACACTCCTCCACTGCTGGTGGGATTGCAAGCTGGTACAACTACTCTGGAAGTCAGTCTGGCGGTTCCTCAGAAAATTGGACATAGTACTACGGGAAGATTCAGCAAACCCACTCCTGGGCATATACCCAGAAGATGCTCCAACATGTAATAAGGACACATGCTCCACTATGTTCATAGTAGCTTTATTTATAATAGCCAGAAACTAGAAAGAACCTAGGTGTCCTCAACAGAGGAATGGATACAGAAAATGGTACATTTACACAATGGAATACTATTAATCTATTAAAAACTACTTCATGAAATTTGCAGACAAATGTATGGAACTTGAGAATATCATCCTGAGTGAGGTGACTTAGTCACAAAGGAACAAACCAGGTATGTACTCACTAATAAGTGGATATTAGCCCAGAAGTTCAGAATACCCAAGATTCAATTCACAGACCATATGAAGCCTAAGAAGAAGGAAGACCAAAATGTGGATGCTTCAGTGCTTTTTAGAGGGTTGAGCGAAACACTCACAGAAGAAAATATGGAGACAAAATGTGGAGGAAAGGCCATCCAGAGACTCCTCTACCTGGGGATCCATCCCATACACAGCCACCAAACCCGAACTTTATTGTGGATGCCATGAAGTGCTTGCTGATGGAAGCCTGATAAGGCTGTCTCCTGAGAGGCTCTGCCAGAGCCAGACATTCAGAGGTGGAAGCTTGAAGCTAAGCGTTGGACTGAGCTGGGGGTCCCTGATGGAGGAGTTGGAGAAGGGACTGAAGAACCTGAGGGGGTTTGGAGCTTCTGGGGACAGGACCAACAACCAAAGAATACACATGGAGCAACCTATGGCACTGGCCACATATGTGACAGAGGATGGCCTTGTTGGCCCTTGGGCTTAAGGGTATATGATGCCCCAGTGTAGGGGAATGCCAGGGCAGGAGGACAGGAGTGGGTACATGGGGGAGCACCCTCATAGAGGCAGGGGCAAAGGGGATGGGACAGGGAGTTCCAAAGGGGAGATCTGGAAAGGGGGGGAAACATTTGAAATGAATATAAAAAATGTAAACACCCCCCCCCCCGCCTCAAAAAAAAAAAAAAAAAAAAAAAAAAAAGAATTGGGACACAGGAGACCAGGCCTCCACCTAGTCTGGGCAGCCCAGTAGATGTGGTCCTGGTTTCAGGGGTGGCTGGGGTTGCAGGTGAGCTGGCCCTATTGGCATGAGAGCACAAGAGCTGGCTCTGACCCTTTGCTGGCTTCAGCATTGGATGAGCTAGCTGGGGGCAGTGCTGAGAGGTCACCCTAGTGGTTTGGGTATGGGAGACCTGGCAGCTGACCAGCTCAGATACCACCCAGGCCCAGATCTAGGACTTGGAGTTGGCCCACCCCAGCATCTACGTCATCTGTGAACTGCTGAAGTGTGGGAAGGGGCCAGTCCTGCAGATCCAAAGCTCCAGGATTTCCATGACACAGAGCAACAACAGGATATGTGAGAGGAGTCACACAGTAAGAATCCGGTATTGATAGTGTAGCAGAAGCCAGAGGCCTCGAATTTGACCAATGACTCATTGCAATGAAAATTTGCAAGCAAACCTGTGAGGACAAAATGGTATACTGTGAGACACACTACACTTCCAGAACAAGATTTTGTTTTGTTTTGTTTTGTTTTGTTTTGAGAGGTTCCAAGGGCAGAAGCCAGGTATGAGGGGACAGGAAACATGTAGAATTGGGGTGCATGATGTGAAATTCACAAAGAATCAATAACAAGTAAAACAGAAAGTGTGTTTTCTGCCAAGAAAGAAAGAGAAAGAGAGAGAGGGAGAGAGAGAGAGGAGAATTGGGAGAAAGATTAAGACAATTGTTAATGACAAGTCTTACATCAAAGTATAAGTTTGTCTACGTTGAGAAATAGAAGCTCTAATCCTTAGCATGACTGGCTGTATTATGAGATTGACCCTTTACTTGGTCATTAATGTTAAAGGTGGTCATCAAGGGATGGACCCCAATCAAGTAGGAATGACATCCTTTTGAGAAGTGGAAGAGACACAGGAGTGAATATACAGAGGAAAGACTCAGGGAGAGGTAGGCACATGTTAGTACAGAAGAGAGGCCTCTCTCTATGCCTCTCTCATCTCTGTAAAAATTAGTCTGTTGGCTTATCTCTAATAGCTTCATGCAAAAAGGTAGGGCCGGGTTGGCTTTGCTTGGTTATTTTCAAACATATGCATCTAATCAGCCTTTCGTGAATACCTTGTATGAGCTTTGCAAACATTTCTTATTCAGTTTCAAGGTAATACTGAGATAGAGCTTATGAACATTATCCTATAGGTAAAAGAATGGAGACTTAGAGACAGGCTGTTGGCTAGAGGAAACACCTGTGTTTCAGAGTCAAGACTGATAGAAAAGCCCCCTCTGTATTGGAGGTGGGAGAATGAAGTCTGAAGCCACTGCTTGCTAGCTGTGTGGCTTTGTGGCGGTTGTGTCTCTGGTACTTAGTGTGCATATGTATCAAACTGGGAAAACTTTCCCTTCCCAGGAGTTATTAGCACTAAACGTGTCCTAAGCTGTGGCTCGAATGTGAAACATCCCAGAAATTCCCCAAGGTTTGAACACTGTCTCCAGCTGGTGGTGCTGTTCTGGAAGGCTGGTGCACCTTTAAGCGTGAAAACATTGTGGAGGAACCAAGGCACTGGGGCAGACCTTGGGGTTTTACAACCTGGCCCTATTCCCTGCCCTGTTGTGGCATCCTGACTGTGGACACTGTGTGACAGGCCACCTCATATTCCTGCGGCCATACTTCCCTACCTGCTGGATGGATTATATCCTTTCTTAGGGTACATAAGAGCTGAAAAAAAAAATCCCTTCTTGAGTTGCTTCTTGTCAGCTATTTGGTTACAGTAATGAGAAATGTGTCTAATACAATGAGCTAATTAATTGAGTCATTAGAATTAGACGTGGCACCTACATTCTCCTAAATATGACTGTCTTAGTTAGGGTTTGTATTGCTACTATGAAACACCATGACCAAAAGCAAGTTGGGGAGCAAAGGATTTATTTGGCTTACACATACACATTGTAGTCCATCACTAAAGGAAATCAGGACAGGAGCTCAAACAGGGCAGGAACCTGGAGGCAGGAGTGATATAGAGGCCATAGAGGGGTGCTGCTTACTGGCTGACTACTTATGGCTCGCTCAGCCTGCCTCATTATAGAACCCAGGATTGGCCACACTCACAGTGGGCTGGGGCCCTCCCCACCTTGATCACTAATTGAAAATGCCTTACAGCTGGATCTTATAGAGGCCCTTTTTTCCTCAGTTGTGTCAAGCTTTCTGGTTTGTGTCAAGTTGACATCAGACTAGCCAGCGCAATGGCCATTACAGTCATAGCAGGCTGCTTGAAGGAATTTGAAACCACTGTGCTTCTTATTGATCTGGTCATCTGTTTCATAGGACCACAAGATGCCTACATATGAATATACAGCTGAGCAAATGTGCAATGCTATCTAGTGACATTGGTACAGTAGCTCAGGCTTCCTAAATAAACAAGATCTGAATGCATTCTTGGGGATTCTGTCCTAAGACAGCCTTTCCTGCCTTGTGAAAATCATGCTTTCAAATGCAGAGCCTGGAAGAGAAACCTCCATTCCATGCCTGGAATATTTACAGACTCTGTCTAAAGGAGCACAGAGATTCTTCTACCACTCATTGAAAATAGAAATCTCTCTGGATGTCAGGACAAGGGACAAGTTCCCATATTATTTAGTCATAGTGATAAACAAAATTCAGGCATTTGGAGCACACACTGAACCCATATGTCTGTTTACTCTCAGGAGACAGCAAGGACCTTTTTAGAGATCACATATGTACGTTTGGTATATCCCCTCCATGAAGTGTGTTATATATTCTTCTTCCCCTAATCCTTTCAGAATAGTTATGACATTTTTTTTAAATCTGCTATACAACCTAACTATTGTTTCCTGAAATTTATACCCTGACATAATTTCCAGTTTCTTTTTGGTTTGAGTCTAAACTCCATAATTCATGTCCACAGACACACAAAGTTATGTGGCTCCAGAGCCTTAACTTTCCCCTCTTGGTCTCTGCATACAGCCATTTGGCTTTCCTTCACTCTTTTTGTGTTTAACTTCTTTTTTCCATGCTAAGGATCTTACCTGATCTTAGGCATGCTAAGCACAGACTCTGATGCTAAAGCCATATTCAAGCCCTTATTTTACTCTTGATTGACCTTTGCTCTCTCTTATCTGAACCTCAAATTTGCTCCCCCTGGACCTGGAAAGTTCTCTCATTCTACCTCACTAAGTTCTATTTGTCCTTCATATCTCAGTGCAGCGAGTTCTCATCAGGGTCATCCTCATCTTCCTCTGCATAGTGAACAAAACCTTATTAGACCTTGCCCTCATGCCAACCCTCTCCCTCACAGTGTTGTCACAGGGCACGTTGAGTTTATCTGCCTCCCACAATGGCAGGAGCTACAACTATATTTAGTGTCCACTAACCATCACCTAGCTGGCATCTGGCACAGGATAGAGATGTTCTTTATTCATGTATTTATAGTTTTTGGGTGGACAAACCAGTATAGGAGTGTCTCCACTTACAAAGGTGCTCACTGGTCTTCCATTTCCGGAGCAGTAGCATCCCATGAATCACCAGTAAGACCTACAGCAGGCTTCCCTAAAGCACAACATCAAAGCTATACACAGATATAGCTCCCATTTGATTTTCTTGCTCACTGCCTCTTCAGACACTTATGAAGATAAAGACCTTGGGCATCTCCACCATCTTTTCTCTCAGTCCACTCTGCCTAGGAAGAAACGATGACTCAGAAAACTAATGGGCCAGGCTCCAGAATGACGACAGTGATTTCACTGTCTGTGATTTTCCTATTAGATTTCTAAAATTGGGTGCCAGTGAAGGGAAGGCCTAAGGGCACACGTATCAGGAAGAGAATAGGGATCCAGAAACATAAATTAGAGCAGCACCGACTAGTGTGCGGTACAGACGAACGCCAGAGAAAGCGATAGAGTTTGAGGGAATCAAAAATGAAAGCAAATTCCTTTGGATGAGGACATGGCAGATTGGGATGAACTCCGGCTGTGCAATCAGACAAGCTTGGCAATGTCCCTGGAAAGACCTGGGAGGAAGCAGAGGTACTTAGGTGTCCACCTGGCACATTTTGGTCAGCATCACTTGTCTTTAAAACAAACATAAAAAAGGGAACATTGTTTCTTCCACTCTAAAGCTGGGTAAGCAGACTTGGAGAGGAAGGGGCCTCTGGTTTTAAGTCAAACCCAGAGCTCACCAGATTCTTATTGTTTCCAACTAAATACATCATCACTTTGTGCTCACCTGTGCAGTATGGGTGGTGCTATGCAAGACTGCTGTGAGCATTAACCTTCATGAGACAACACAGAGAATCATGAACACACAGTTGGCATTGATTCACTGTTTTTCTGTTCTCCATGTTTTCTATTGGATTGCGAGTTTCTTACAGATCTTATTATACATTTTTGTAATAATTACTACTTCCAGGTTTGGGAAGACACAGCAGAGGTTGTACTTTGCATGGAGTATGTCACTTCGCCCTACCACAATAGCACTGCTGTAAAGTGCCTATTACTGTATCAGATATCTGACACAATCAGCTTATGAAGGAAGAAGGCTCCCAGCTTTGACCATCTCAGGATGCATATCATAGGACCTATTATCTCCATTGCTTATGGTAGCACAGCCCATCCTTGAAGTAGCTCTTGGTAAATCAGCTCACTTTGTAACTAGGGATTAAAAACAGAAAGAGGAAAGGGCTGGGGAAGCAGGGGGGGGGGGGCGTCCTACTATTTCCTTCAGTGTAATCCTCTAAATAATATAAACCACCATGAGGTCTTACTTCTTAAAGGTTTCACTATCTCCTAATAGTGCCATGGCAGGGGAATCAGTCTTTAACATGAGCCTTTGGAGGGGCATTCTAGACAGCACCATAGCAATGAGGTTTCACTCTATTCCAAGGACCTCTCCAGCACAGGATTAGTCAGCTTCTTAAGGAATGACAGTGTCAGAAAATGACCTGAATCCAGCTAGCCCCAGGCCTTTTCCCATCACTGCACCATATCCAAGTGCACAGGCCAAGCATTGATACCTGGTGCTTGTGGTGACAACCATGAAGAATATTAATATTAATAGATCATTTTCCTCCAGTTAATCACCACTGGGTACCACTCCTTATACTTGAAATGAATTATTACATTTATTCACTAGAGCAACTGCTTGTTATATGCATAAATTTTATTCCTCTTTTATATGTGACAAAATGAAAGTACAAGGAATTGGCTTTCTCTGTTATGTAGACATTTTCGTCAATACCCAAATAATGAGACTTGAGGAAAACTCACAATTACCATGTAGCAGACCAGTACTTAACAGAAGGTAACTGACTTTCCAGAAGAGTTACACTGACCTTGATTGTTCCCAGGACAGATTCTGTCAGATATCTTTAGATGCCTTTACCAGATACAGAATTTCTTTAGTTGCAGGATTTTACTCTGTCATTTCAGGGGACCCAGCTGAGCAATTTTATCTCTTCCAGGAGCTCTTCCTACTATGGTTATTTAACTCCCATCTATGACTTACATACTTGCTTGGGAAAACCAACAATATATATCTAGAGTTCCCAAGTCCAGGAAATCCAGCATCACTGAGCTATAATGTAGTCATATGGATTGCTCATGGTTGAATTTTCGGCACTGTGTGTGTGTGTGTGTGTGTGTGTGTGTGTGTGTGTGTGTTAGCATTTTAAATAGGAAGGATCTCATCTTTCATTTCTCCGTGTGAGGAAGACAATTCCTGATACGTGGTGGGGCAGGTAATGACCTGGCCTTCAGTGTCAATCTGGAAATAAATTCTGATAGGCTATGTGTTAGCCTCATAGCTTTAGATACTTTACCTAAATATCCATCGCTTACCTTGTGTCTGCAGCTGGCCAAAGATACAAAGGTGATACTTTTGTCAAGTAGTAACTGTGTGTTTAATACAGGTACATAACAAGCTTTTAGTTGATGAAAATTTTGTAGGAAAACCCCTCCCCCCAAATCAATAAATAAGAATCTACTAAAATTGATATATGACTCCTACTGTGGCAAGTGAAATAGGGATAAAGGAAATGACACAATGCTTCATCTACTGAATACATGAAGGCATTATGGTAGCTGCTTTACAGCTCCATTTTTTTTCCATATTCATAACCATATATTGCTATTGTCAGAGAAGGAATACACTAGTTTAATAACTGAAAGCCTGTTGGTCATTATCAATGTAATGACTAGATCTCCAGGAAATCTGATTTCAAGCACATTTCTCCCCACGTCATACTAAAACTTCATGCAAATACTCATATCTGTTCACTCATGCAGCACACAAATGCCCATTATACGCTTACTATGCGCTAAAGGTGGTGCTTGGTTGGAAACCTTTGCTCTAGCAGGTGTGTGGTTGGGAAAAGCAGGCAATTAATTAGTTCATAACAAGCAAGGTAAGATCGTTGGCATAAAATAAGACAAATCAAAGCAGTATAAAGGGAGGGAAGAGGAAAGAGAGGTGGGGGGGGGAGGAAAGGAGATTAAGATTGGCTGGCTTCAGATGGAAGGCCAGGAAAGGATTCTCTGTGATAGAAACATTTCGTGAGATGGATGTGATAAAGTGTGATTGGATTGTAGGTATTTTTAGGAGGTTAAGCCCAAGGGGATTTACCACAGAATTGGAAGATGAATATGGGAGAAAGCAAGGAACTGTGGACGATTCTAAAAAAAAAAAATATTTTTTTATTTTATTTTATTTTATTTTATTTTATTTTATTTTTGGCTAGAGTGACTAGAAGAGCAGAGTTTGCTCTTATTTCTCAAGCTGGATAAATATGCTGGACAAACAGGTTTTCTCCAGGGAAGACATGAGGTTTTTTGAGATTCTTACTATGCTTTCAGGTGGAACTGTTTATTGGGCAAAGAGCTAGAAAGTACCTGGGGACTCTAAAAAGGGCTGGGCAGAGAGAGAGAGAGAGAGAGAGAGAGAGAGAGAGAGAGAGAGAGAGAGAGAGAGAGAGGCAGAAAGTCTAACCCTAGAAGACAATAAGCTCTTTGGCAGGAAGCAGTGATCACATGACCCTGTGTGGGGGAGGCAGAGCTCTACTCAGAGGAAACATGGCACAGATGACAAGAGTCATTGGTGTGAGAATGATATACATTCTCACAAAACTCACCTTGTAAAGTGATGCAAAGAGGAAAGCAGAGAAAATAAGGGGGAGACAGCAAGTGTAAATGACTATTCCAAAGGTTTTTTGTTTTTGTTTTTGTTTTTGTTTTTGTTTTTTTTTTTTTCGAGACAGGGTTTCTCTGTATAGCCCTGGCTGTCCTGGAACTCACTTTGTAGACCAGGCTGGCCTCGAACTCAGAAATCCGCCTGCCTCTGCCTCCCGAGTGCTGGGATTAAAGGCGTGCGCCACCACGCCCGGCCTGTTTTTGTTTTTTGTTTTTTTTTTTTAATATGGGCAAGGAGATTGGGCCATGGCTGAAGGAAGATGCCAGGTCTTGGAATGACTAAGGCCAGATAACTTACCATGTATGTGTGGACTGCATACAATATTTCTGTGGAAAGAAAATGAAGTAGGCACAAGTGCAGGTCTACAGTGAGCTATGAGAGGGAATGAGACCTTCCCACAGTGGGTGATCAGAAGGCCCACTCATCACTGCTCACCAATTTAAAAAATATGTTTAAGACATAAAGCAGTATCAAAGGATGATACAATCTTTCCCTGTTTGATTGTAACAAAGTTCCCTTGATGTGGCAATTGTCATTTTTATGTTACAGAGAAATGCACTGTGATTCAGGATGGGTTTTAAATGTAGGTATACATTTGTGAAGACGAGGGAGACTGATTAGAAAAGGAGTTGTCAGAGAAAGCTGTGGGTGGAGGTGCATTTGATATCGGCTCTGACAAGTAGGAGGCTTCTAAGTATGTGGAAAGGATTTAGAAGAGAGTTTAAGAAACATGAAAAATAAGAAATTCTGTAAATAACAAAAAAAATGCAACCATGAGTCTATTCTTTGTATGTACTCTGGCACTGGACTGCATGAGTTATAATCCTAACTTTTGCTTTCAACAGGAAGGAGGCTACAGACAAGTTATCCAGTTCCTCAGAGACCCAGGAAAAACAGGGGTCACCTCAAGATATTTGTGATAAATAGATACAAACAGTCATTCACATTTACGTCATATGAACACATAGTAGAATTACTGTGGGACCTCAAAAGGCAGTCTGTGTTCTAGTCGAGCAAGGCTTACTTTGGAGACCCAGTAGAAAACTCTACAAGGACATAACAGCAAGCTACGTTCCCAGACACAGGCGCCTGACACCAGAGAGCCCCCAACTTCATAATCCTGTGACTATCAGTCATGTAGAGTAGACAATGTCCCAAGCTCCTGGTATTCTGGCTAAACTCCATCCCCATAGTAAACCTGGCAACAGCCAGGTATGCTCCTCCCCACAGTTACCCTACAACAGCAAGGTAGTCCAGCCCACTATAAAAGGAGGTGCTTGGCCCCTCCTCTCTCTCTTAAGTTCTTATCTCACTTGTTTCCTTTCTCTCTCTAGCCCTCTTGATTTCCTTCTCCTCTTCCCTTCTCCCCTCTCTCCAAGTGGCCATGGCTGGCTTCTACTTCTCTACCTTCTTTCTCTCCTTCTGTTTTCCCACAATAAAGCTCTAGGGCCATCTCTGGTCATTAAGACCCCCCCCCCCCCCAGGATGCTTTTTTTGGTGTGTCATTGAAAGAGACTCTGCCCTAAGTTGAGTGAAGAGTCATTATGGACAGAATATGGGTAAGTGTGCTCATCCACTTTCCAATTCCGTTCATAATTTTAAAAAGTTGCCTTGAAAGTCTAATCAAAGTGAGTAGGCAAAATCCATGTGGCTCCTAGCTGTCCAGCACACAGATAAGTACATAGATAAGGAGATTCTTTCAATAAAATAGAGAGGCTGTCCTCACACAGACTCAGAAGGAAGTATACAGGGTGATATGAAGGCTAGAAGGGATGTAATGTTAGGGTCCAAAGGCTTCATCTTGGCTCTTGGCTCTGTTGGTTTATTAAGTTTGAGCTGAGCCAATTCCTCACTTAAAACATACAGATAATGGTATTCAATAAGAATGGCTATTGTGAGGAGCAGGCCAGACATGGTCTCTGGCACCCAGTTGGGATCCCCTGGCTTCCTGTTGGTTGTTTTTCTTGTGACTTACTTGTCTTATCAACTCTGTGACTGTAGTTTGTATGACGTGTATACCTCCAGTTTTGAAGTCTTGACTTTTCCTAGAGAGACTTCCTTTAGATCATTTTTTTTCTAGAATGGGTGGCATTTTGTACACAAGAGTGTGACAAGGACAATTCACATAGAATGGGGGCACATGTAAGACACACCCCCTTGTTCTTTTAGGAAAGCACCCGCCCCCGCTTGATTGGTTAATAACCAAAGGTCTTCCAGCACCTGTTCCCAAATCAGGCTCCAAAAATCTCACCAAGTCTCCTTTATTTCACTGGCCCACCCATTCTTTTGGCTTTTTCTTCCTCTCTGGCCTATTTGCTCCCTTGACCAGTTTCCTTTAGTATAATTTAGTTATCTCCCCAATTTTGAAGCCAATTTTGGTTTTCTTGAATCATTCCTCTCCTATCTAGGGGAATAAGTAAAGTGACCCCTTAACCCAGTTATATAGAAGCAAAGACAGCACGACAGCATTGTCTGGCTTTCCTCATCTCTGACGACACCCTCTTATCTCAAGGTAAAAAGCCATAGGACCAACTCAATGGCTCAGTCAGTAACGTACACACATACAAGCTTGACAATCCATCTGATGCCCAGAACCAACATGGTAGAAGGGAAGAGCTGATTTCACACGCATCAGACCACATTCTCAAACAAACAAAACAAACAAACAAAACAAACAAACAAACAGACAGACAGACAGACAGACAGACAAACTTGGCTTCAAATAACAACACCACAGTAAACACCGTGTCTTAAAGTATGTCTACTTTGTAGCTCCCCAACCTTCAATAAGTAAGACAACTTGAGTTCCTGTGTTTATTTTCAGGTGTTCTTCACAAGACACACATATGGTTTTGCATTTCATCTCCATGATACTGCCCTATGTGTCATCCTTCCAGTCAGTGAAGCTCTGTCCATTGTCTGTTTGGACTTGGGATCATGCTGGTGCTGGAAGTATAGCAGAGAATACAGTGACGCAGGGGCTTGCTTTCACAGAGCTGTCAGGCAATGTAGCAGGGTAACAAATGTGTCATACCAACTATTCACAGTGACAAACTAGGTACATTCTCTGAAGTGAAGAAACACAGTCTTAAATAGCTATGATGAGCTGAGGGCCAGGGATGGATTACGGGCTGGAACTAGGAGTTGAAGTCTACAATAACAGTGCATTATGGCAGAGGGGATTCCTAATAGCCTGTGGTTGGAGGGAGAATGTTGAGGGTTGAATGGACTACATGGCCAGCAGCCAGACATGATGGAGATGCTTAAAGTCAAGCAGGAAGAGTGGTTGGAGAGGTAGTAGAACAAACAGGATTTTAAATACAGATATGTTTGAGAACACAGGATGGAAGGAAGATAATTTATTTATTTACTTCATGTAATTCATGCATGTGAATGCATAGGCACATGTGTATACAGAGGCCAGAGCAGTATTTGGGCCACTTTATTCTATCACTCTCTAATGCTTTGAAATGATCTCTCATAAAACTAGAAGCTTGCTATTTGGGGGATTAAGTGAGCTCTTCATGCCCCAATTCTGGGATTACAGGTATACATTGCCATGTCCAACTTTCATATAGGTGCTACAGATTTGAACTCCAGCCTTTATGCTTACAGAGCAACTTTTCTTACCTACAGGGCCACCATCTGTCTCTGTCTGTCTGTCTGTCTGTCTGTCTGTCTGTCTGTCTCTATCTATCTATCTATCTATCTATCTATCTATCTATCTGTCTATCTATCTTTATGTGTATGGGTGTTTTGCCTGCATGTATGTCTGTGTATCACCTGCATGCTTGCTACCTGTGGAGGTCAGAAGAGGGGGTCAGATGTCCTGGAACTGGAGTTACAGATCTCTGTTAGCTGCCATGTAGATGCTGAGAATTGCATCTAGGTCTTTTGCAAGAGCAGACGGTGCTCCTTACTGCTGAGCTATTTTGTCAGCCCCAGGACTCCATATTTTAAACAAATCATTCTTATCACTCTACAGAGAAACAAGCTTCCTCCTGCTGGATTAAACAGAGAAAGAGAGAAAGATAAGAAGAACCCATTTATGAGGTTCATAGAAGGCTCTTGATCCGCTTTCTATATGAAGTGTTATTTTGTGTTTGGGCCAGCATTAAATATAACAAATTCAATGTATATGAAGGTCAGTTTTCCATTACTATTATTAGTACCCTACTTGTGATATTCTGAACGTTTTTCTTTGAAGCTATCCTACAGAAACCAAAGTTCAGAAAGGCAAACACCTAGTAGCAGCTTGCTGGTAAGCAGTGTGGGTAGGGTCTGTCCCAAACCATGATCTTGCTTGTGCGGGAAAACAACAGCACCGAAGCGCCATGAGGAAGACCATGCAAGTCTTCAGAGTACAATGACTGCCTTCCCTTCAGAAGCCCAGAGCTGCTTTAGATCCTAAACTTGTTTTAGAATTACTCTTAGGAGAATTTGGGGGGAGGGCATTTAATGGTTACTTGCTTTTCTGAGAAAAATTCAAAAATTATTCATTCTTCATTTACCTGTTAAATAAAAGATGGCATTCATAGCTGGAAATAGATAGGTTCAAGTGTAGAGTAATCATGTTGCTAAACAAAAATACACATTAACAGAAAAGCAAAACAAACTCAGAGTCATTATGACATGCTTTTCCCTTCAGGAGAACTTTAAATAAGTCACCTAGTTTGGGGAGAGACAATGGTGGGTATAAGGAAGCTGCTTGGGACTGGAGATGGCAGAATAGAGAAAATATGAACCTCCTAGGAAACATGGGACACTATAATCAAAGCCAGACAGGGCTTGCAATGTACTGAGCTTGAGGAAGTCTATTATCTGTCACGTTTCATTCTCAGCTACCACGGGGATGAGGGCTTCTTATTTCTACATTACAAAAGAGATTGGGTGCAGAGCAATTAAGTATAGTAGGCCAGCTGGCTCTGTATCTGACTCATGTCTATTCTGCTATGTCCCAAGACCTTGTCCATGATGTTATTTTGGTGGATGCTATGCTCCTATCTAATTCTCTTTATTATATTCACAGTGAATTAAAGTACACGACTCTTTATTTCCACCCTTAAGCCTGTTCATGGGGGTGAAGCAGAAGTTGTTTGTTTTGAGACAGAGTGATGTTTCCATTTTGAGAGAATTAAGTAAATTGGTTTGAAATCATTCTTGTGGTAGCAGTTTTGTCTATATGACCAGAGTATTTAGTTTGATTAGTGCACAAAATACTGAGACCAAGTGTTTGGGTTTTCAGAGTCCAAGCTGGGAGGAAAGAAGAAGGAAGCCAATCAGAGTATAAAGCCATTTAGGACCCTTCCAAACAACTTTTGGTCTTCTGTATGTAGAAAGTTCTGGAGATCCTGATTCTTGCTACCTTCTTTTGCCACCTTCCTCAGTATAGATAGGAATAAATATAGATATTTATTAGGTTTTATTCCACCCATGGGGAAGAAAAAATCTAATGGGTCATTTGCTTCTTAGCCTTCAATACATTTATTTAAAGGGACACATGGAAATAAAAATCATGTAAATACCAACCCCCAATCTCAAATCTAAAGTCACCCTAAACATTTACTTTCTTTCCCTCTAGGAAGTGATCAGAAATCTACTTCATGAAAAAAATTCTGCTTCTCTCATATGCTATACACAGCCCCAAGTGCCAGACTCCTGCAAGGATGACAGATAAGGGAGGTTTCCGAGCAGGCCGATTACCCACTCCATCCAGGAAGATGATGGCTAGACTGAGCAGGACTCTCCCTCAGAGTCCTTCTTAATACAGTTCCACTTTTAGGATGACCCCCCCCCCCCCCCCCCCATCCAACGGAAAACTATCCAGTTTACTTGCTTTATCTGAAACTGCACTTTCCAGAGAGCATCAGATCCAAAGACACAGGCGCATCCCATAGGGAAGACAGACAACCAGCCCCTTGCTGGAGAAATGCTGAGATCTGCAGTGGAAGGGGTGCTGCCCGGTGTTTACAAGGCGCACATGTGTGCACACAGAAAGAACACAACCATGCATACGTGTCATGTCCAGCTAGAAATCGACAAGGTAGTAGTAGTCTAAGGGAGAAGCAGAGACCAGGGAAATTCCGTACAAGGCCCAGAGCATGCTCCGTTCCAGGAATTAACTTGGGAACCCCATAGGATTTCTAGAAAGTACCAGAAGTCAGCAACCCAAGTACTGACTGAGATACTCCAGTGCAACAACCGGCACTCTACAGTCACAGACTGAGCTAATTCTATTTTGCTAATTGCTTTCTTGGGCATGCACCAAGTTATTAAGTAGACATTGACAAAAACAGAGCTAGAATAAATGGATGTGGCAGCACCCACTGATTGTTTGTCCCCGGCACTAGTTCCACTGACTTGTTTGCATGTTAAATGGAACAAGGGAAATTGACGAAATATTTCTGAATGATTTTTCAGAACCCCGGCCAGCTTCGAGATCACCTTTGCAACAGTATCCTGCTCTTCAGAGAATACTTCCCTTTCCTTGGAGGAGGCAGGCTGATTTTCGGAACAGATCTATATGTCAGAGGCAAGCTTTCCCCAGGAACGACAGTCATCTAGTAAGCTGCAGAAGCGAGCAGCATCAGCAGAACCTGTGGGAAGTCAGACACCAGCCCACTTTGTCCCACCCACCCAGACACACTCTTCCCCCCTCTGATCTGTACCTTCAGTATGGCAGCTGGAAGAGAGGATGGTGTTTGGAGGTCTGAAGATATAAGGCAGGTAACGAGAGAAGCATTTCATCTTCCAAAGGAAAAAGAAAATTCTAAATGAAAAACCAGTCTCCCGAATCCATAAGGATTCTCTCAGCCTTGCAAGCTGGCTACATCACCAATATGTTTATGTAGGTTCTCTCCCAGATCTGCAGAGCTGGGAAGCCCAAGGAATCACTGGAGATGGGTCCCATTTTGCCATCAGCGCCAGGAAGCAATGCCTTACATTTCTGCAGGCAGCTCAAACTCAGAAGCCCCCAAGCAAGCTGGGATAGAGCCTCTTCATTGGCTGAAGCTTCTCCGAGCAGGATTGCTGAGTAAGTCAGTCCTGCCTGTAAACACACGCTGAAATATTCTGCCTGAAGCCTCTACCTTTCCCCCGTGTGTCCGTTTCTCAGCGATAGCAGTGCAGCCGGACACGGGAGTGGTGAGGATAAGTGACCATCTCCTATTTAGCTGAAAGATCAGATTAAACAAAGACAGCATAGTGTTCTGCCCTGGAGGGGTTGGCTATTCAAAGGAGCCACCCGCAATGCCATGGATCTCAGGAATATTAAAGTACAGTGCAATGAAATGGGTCTCTGTCCTGAGCTTAATCTAGATTTAGTTCTCCTCCCCCCCTTTAATTCTAAAGATCAAACAATAGGGCCATTTATCATTTAGGTGAAGCCAAAAGCTGGGTTGAGGAGTCAGGAGTGCAGGGCTAATACAGAAAGATTCTGTGTTCCACTATAGCATTCCCCTGTGTCCAGTAACAACCACCCCCCAGCCCTGAGCATGAATTTGGTCCTGATCTGCACTCTGTACAAATATAAAGCCACAGCACAAGGGACTAGGCCAACTCAAGGGACCCTTCAACAGCTCATGTCCTGATGACATAGAAAAATACAGAAAGTAAGTTAATCCAGGAATTATACAACTTTCCCAAAATTCAGAAAGACAGATAAAGGGGATAGGGAGGGATGGAGAGAAAGGGGGAGCAAGGATATTAAAAGATGTGACTGCTCACTGGACACTAATTTGGGGGTTGGTTTAATTTGGGTGCATAAAATAAAGTGACTTCAGAAACCCTGCAAGCAAGCACAGGGCTGCAGCTCAGGATTTATAAGTTCTGTCAAAGACGCTATTTATATGATGAAGAGAAAGAGCGAATGTCCTTTGTGCTGTATTCAGACACACAAGGGGATGATTTAAATAGTCAGTGAAAGAAAGCAGATATTCCCCCCTGAGAGGGGCATTTAAAAACAAGATTTAAAACAAGAAATGCCTTGAAAACTCAGGACTGTTTTTAAGACATTACAGGTTCTCTACTGTATTTAACTGAGCACTGAGGAAGGGTGCTTGTATGTCTAGAAGAGAACATGACAGAGGAATTATAAAGCAAGGCAGAACAGGAGATTGTAAACAGACACTCCCACTGCCCCCCCCCCCCCCGCCCCTTGCACGCTCCCCTCCCACCCGGCCTCCATCTTCCTGTCTATCACAACATAAACACAAACTTCTGGCTGGGAGAGCCAGCCTATTTAGTACAGAGATCACCGCAAAATCTCCTTAACCCCACAGCCTGGTATAGTAGGTCATTCCTAGTAAGGTCGGTTCCAAAATGCCTAAATCAGTGGTTCTCAACCTTTAGGCACAGCCCCTCTGGGGGTGGAACAATGCTTTCACAGGGCTCACATGTCAGATACCCTGCATGTCAGATGTTTACATTATGACTCATTATAGTAGCAAAATTACCGTTATAAATTGGCAACAAAATACTTTCATGGTTAGGCGTCACCACAACACAAAGAATGGCATTAAAGGGTTGCAGCATTAGGAAGGTTAAGAACCACTGGCCTAAGTGATCTAGTTGCCTTGTGGATAATTTCAAACTCAGAACATAGGAGTGGGAGTGGGTGGAGTGGGTGGGGGTAGGTTCTTCCTAGGAGATACTTCACATTCAACTTCTGTATAGCAAAGTGTGGCCATTTAACAGAAGGCTTCTGTTTCCCTGTCAAATGGGGAGAAAACAATGTTTGGCGTGTGTATTCTTGGAAAAAGTGAGATAGTTAAGTATAAAACACATAGCACATTGCAGGCATTTGATAAACTCCCACATTTCTGCTGCAACAGCTTAATCATCTCTGGCCATTTACCCCCTCCGAGAGCCTCCAAGTGACAGGTGTGGTTAAGACTGTGGCATTGAAGTTTGACAGCCTTTGGAGTTAGATCCTACCTTTGACTTGGACCCAAAGTATGACCTTCGACAACATGAAGCCAAACAGCATTCTGTTAAGGATAATGATAGAATCTCACACAGTACTATAAGGATGAATAGAATTGTACATGTAAAGGAATTAGAACATTGCAAGTTGGCCAGTCTATGCATGGCCTCCAGAGATTTGCACCTGACTGGGGTGAGAGGGGAATGAAATCAAGAAAAACACAGACACACAGACAGAAGGCTAGGACTGGGTAGTCTCAGTTCTTGCCTGGAGAAACCTCAATGCTTTTCTAAGCTCAGCATGTTTATTACATAGAGTTTACCAGAGAGGCTGAGTTATTATGTACAGATAAACAAGAAGGCAGGGTTTATGGTATGCAGGCATTAGCAGTCTTTGGGAGGAAAATGTCTTGGGGGTGGGTGGAGAAAGTATAGTGGGCATTTTCTGTATCCTGTCAACACCCACACACCAATCAGAAGGCAAGGCTTCGCCATTTCCCCGGTGCTTCACCATTGAGGAGAGGGCTGTGCTATTTTCTCCATGAGTCCAAGGCTGTGGAATATGCAACGTGGTGGTGCCTATGCTATGCAAACTGCACACAAAAGACACTCAGGACTCGACATAACCAGGAACGCCTTGCTCCCTGCAGTAAGCACTTCCGAAGCTTGGTTCTTTGTATTCTTAGGAGCAAGAGCCACCCTCAGTCTGAGAATAGCGCTGTAATTACTTGCCACACCTATACAATCAGATTGGAAACTACTCCAGGGAGACATCAATGTCTAATTCATCTGTGGAACCAGACCTGGCACAAAGCAGATACTTATTGAATTTTTAGTTCAATAAGCAGGTGAATACATAAAGCAAAATATATAAGTGAAACATAGATGAGTCAACCAAAGCCATTATGGAAGTCACGGATCCACAAAATTCCAGTCTTCATCAGTGTCAGATGTGCTTGTATGCAGGAGGTGCCTTCTGAATCAATAGCAAGGAACAGAGAGAGAGAGAGAGAGAGAGAGAGAGAGAGAGAGAGAGAGAGAGAGAGAGAGAGGTGACTGTTTTGTTCGAATTAAATAAATACAAAAGAAAACAAACCTGTTTCCTTTATCAGGAGGGAGAGCCCCATAGGCCTGTCTGGGTTCAAGTCCCAGGGAAGCCACTGCTAACCCTCAGCCGCTGCTGAGGCTCTCAGCACCCTTTGGCCTGAGGTGAGAATAAATTCTCCAATACAAATTTAAAATGGTTGACTTGGTGTCAGGCCCATAGTTCCCACCTGGCCATGTGAAGTGTAGAAATCCCTTCAAGGATTGCCTTCAGACAGCACACCGAGCGCCCTTTGCTGCTGTGGGCTTTCCCGCTCCTTTCTTTCTTTGGTCCACTTTTTACATTTACCCCATTTTACAGAAAAGAAAACAGGCTGTGAAGACATGAGGATTTATTGGATAGGGGACATGTTGCTGTCCTGAAATCATCTTGTGAAGGCTTTCTTAGGTTCTTACAATGCTAGACAAGTTGATTCAGACCCTTCGGGGATAACAAAACGCTTCCGGGTTTAGGAGCCTGTTCAGGAAGGAGTTTACTTTCATGCTTTGCTTTTATGGGGTAACAGAGCTGAATGTTTCCCCCTAATATTCTTGCCCTAAATCATGCTCTTTGCCATTTTCATTCAGTAGTTTGAACTGAGATGGCTGATCAGGCTTTAGAAGTGATAGTTAGGTAGCATCCCTTATACAAAGGATTGCACAGTCCAGATGAGAGCAGGCTTCAGGATATGGGGAGATTCATTGGGTTTATATAGCCCTAATGGTTCATGTTAGATATCTACACTCCTGCCTTAGGTGCTATTTACAAATGGTCCCTGTCACTGGGGGAGCTAGTAGTCACTAAATTATAAGTAGAATTCCTTCTGATATCTCTGATGTTAGCACAGAGAGAACACTAGGGTCACTGGAAAGGTTTTAAGTCGTAAGAAGAGATGGCAATGGCAGAGGTGGGGTTGGCAATATGTCTGGGGGTTGGAAGCCAGAGCAGAAACAAGTCTCCAACAGGAAAATTACAGGCTTAGAAGGAAAGAAAGTTAAAGTGATCTGTTTTAGGTTCCACTTGAGAAAGTTCCAGAGTTCCATAGAGTAGAGTCCAGAGAGAAATTACCCCAAGACGTTTTACACTAGGGAGATTGAGACATCAAATAGGGGAGAAAAAAGCAATCAAGTTTCTTGGGTAGTATGTTATAGAACTGACTGCTCCAAACTTCTGTAGATGGACCTTTGGGAGATCAGAAGCAACCACTTTGTTCTGACAAGTCTCAGCTGTGTCCCCTGCTTCAGGGCCCATGGACTCTTGGTCTCCTGATGGCTTGATCCCACAGGAGTCATCCCCACTGCCTGCTCTCACAGAAGCAGGAGCATGATGGGAAAAGAATGGAAAATACTACTCCTCCTGCAGTCTGCAGCATGATTTCAGCATGCTTTTAAAATCACCTGTGGGGTGATTCATTGTTTTCATTTTTCATTTTGCTAGAAATCCCAGGCAGGGGGGGGTGGGGTAGGGGGGTGGGAGGTAGCTTATTTCTGACCAATCCAGAGGAGCCTGCGCTTGCTTTCATTTTCAAGTCAAAGGAAGTTACCATTCCACTTAAGTAAACCTTAAGTAAAAGGCCACACCTTGAGGGACAGGTTTCATCATGCATTGGACAGGTCTGTATCTCCTTGTTACAGTCTATCTGACACTGCCTACACCTTCCAAAACACTTGATCATTAGTAAGAGTATTTATTGAGCATCTATTTACTTCAGAAATCTGTAGAACAGAAGACAGGTAAGTTATCTGTCCCCTTCTTCAGGCATAATACTCATTCTGAACATAAAGGCTGTAACAAATAAGAATAAAACAATTCAGTAAGGTGCTTAGAAGGTCTGCATGACGTGGAGTTTAAGTGTTATTCATTTGCATTGTTTGCTATCTGAAGCCAGATTGACTTTCAGGAAGGTAGAAATTTCACTTCTGTCTGCTGCAATACAAGTTCAGGGTTCACTTTCTAGAACACTTCAGAGTTAAATAAGTACATGTTGGAGAGAGCTGAGTTATAGCAAATAAGCAGAACTTGACAATTTCCATCTCAGCCCTCCTAGTCTCTAGTTAGTTGTGAAATCCACAGCATAGTAAATTCTGATCTGGAAGAAAGATTTAACTCATGTGTACATTTAGAGTGCTTGCCTGACATGAGGAACACCCTGAGTTTGGTCCCCAGCACTGCATAAAACCAAGAATGATGATGCTTCCTTGTAGTCCTGGTAGTGGGAGGTAGAGAAGGGGAGATCAAAAGTTTAAGGTGAGCTTCAGATATGAAGGAGTTCCATGGCAATCTACACAAGATGCTGACTCCAAACCAAACCAAACCAAAACAGGAACAACCAGAACAGATTCACACATTCACATGAACATTCCATCAGCTATTAGATGCTCGAGCAATCTCCTAGTCACCAGAGACTCAGTGGGGTAAACTAGCTGTCTTAATGAGTGAGACACTGAAAAAAAAATAAGCATTCTACCAACAATGGGATTGCAGATGGTGCAAAGGAGAATGGGGAAGAAAGACTGAGGGTGTGGAAGGCTGCTTTACCTAGATAGTGAAGGATGACTTCTCCAAATAAGGGACATGTGAACTATCACCAAGAGGGATGCTGTATATTATTTACCCTAGCCAGTTCACCTTCACGACAATCTTTCTCTCTGAATTTAAATATTGAGTTGTTTCTAAAACAGCATACTTGTTTTTCTTCCCTGCCTTTTATGTTTTCTTTTTTGTTGTGCATGGTGCCATGGCATCGAACATGCTAGGAGAGCACACCCCAGCTCTGTTTCATCACTGTAATGCAAGCTCTGTCGAGACACAGATGCTATCTGTGCTCACGTTCTCCCAGGACTATGCTTAGACCTACCAGGGTCATTACCAGTGATGTAATTCGTATGTTTGATTGGCAGTCTAGACCAATTATCCTGCTGGCTCCCTTGGCATGTGACAAAGGCAACAGAGACAGGGCCAGCTGAAGATATGATTAAGGGCCTTGAGCACTAAGGGAAGTCTCAGCGTCGGGAGCAGTCGTAGCACACAGCAAAGGAAGAAACAAAATGCACTTGGAAGGGTCTTGGCTTTCATTTAAAGGGCTACAGGAGGAGAAGCCTGGTGTAGCTAAAGCAGGTTTCCTACCAACATATATAACCAGTCATCTCACAGAACCTAGGGAGCAGCTAAATAGTACTTCTTAATTGATGGAGAGACACCAGTGCAAGCTGAAAATACAATGTTCAGAAGCTCTGAGACATGGCAGTGTGATTTAGTTTTAATAGATGACGATAATAGTTGTAATAAGAGTAACCCTCAGTTCTGAGTTCCTCCAAGTTCTTGATAAGTCCTAGTCACTTTGTTAAGCACACATAGCCTAGAATATTCCCCTCAAGCTTTTTATGAACAACTTTATGATAAAGTAAACAACCTTATCCATTCATACATGAAGGAACCTACAGCGAGGTTACACAACTGTGAGCCCACGGAAGGCTGAGGTTCCGGTGCGGATATCTCACTCACACCTACCCACGGTGACACTTGGCTGGGTGAGTTGATCTGAAATGATCTCCCTGTAGTCTAGGCCAGAGCACCATGGATCAGATTGAACTTCATATCTGTGATTGTTTGAGCAGGCACAGTGAAATTTACATTTGTATCCATTTGAAAGGAAGACCTTGTTACGGACCACTATTGTCATGGGGAAGAAATTTAACCCAATCCACCCACCTACTGCTTCATGAAAACACTGGTTCAATACGCGCTGAACGAACGGCGTCAGGGGTTGGAGGAATGTGTAATGTACAGAACATAGAAATGAGCAAGGTGCATGGAAGCAATCAGGAAAAGGAAGGGAAAGAATGAGAGATGGAGGGAAAGTAAGTAACTGAGGCACCCAAAACATGAGCATATCATAAAATACACAAGGGCCATGCCATGGTAACAGATAGAACACCCATTAAGAAATTCTCCTGCCTAATTAGGAAATTAGGGCAGATTTTTACAAGTTCCTGGAATTGGCAGTGTTTGCAATGAGCTTTGAAATAAACTTCAAAATATGCAGACAAATTGCGAAGAATATTCTAGTAATAGGAGGTAATGGGAGAAACATTAGTTTGGCTAAAGTACTCTAGGACATTCATTTCCCCTGCCCCAATTTATTCTGAGCTAATATATAATAGAACATATCCTAAATAAATAAAGCAAATTCCAACTGCTGTGTTTGGACTACGCATCAATTATTTCTCATTTGGAAATAGTGGACTCTAGTCTCCCTGGACAACAGCAGTCTGGCCGTTCAATACGTCCATCACCTCAAAGCCTTTCCAAAGAAGGTATCCCAAGGTTAGAATGTGTGTTCAGCTTCTTGATAGGAATGGCACTGTCTGCCTCCTTCCTGCATATTCTTGGGTCTTAATTAAATAATGAGTAATATGAAAAGAATCCCCATGCTGAGATAATAACAGCATTTTTCAAGGACTTCTCTCACTGGGATAGCTACTGTGACCTTTGAGCATTCTCTAGGACTCAGCCCATATCTCTTTGTGGACAGAAAAGAACATTAGAGAGAACTTTAAGACAGGCCAATCCATGAATCCAGGTAGAAAATCTTCATTTCCTGACTCCTCTAGGCACTCTTAAGAGGTATAGAAAAGGCTTCTCTGAGATTGGATTTAATGGCTTTTCTACAAGATACTTTTAACCCATTTTTTCCTCTTATTTTGGAAGGCTATAACAGTAAATCCTTCAGTAAGCCATGAAGGAAAAAAATTCCACTGTTTTTCAAGGAATGATTTCCTAATTTCAGAGAAAACCTTTCTCCTTCAGGAGTATCGCACTGCCCACACCAAACTGCAGGTGAGTTCTGTTTGGCTGCAGGCTATTCTATTATGTAATTCAAACTTCATGTACCCCTCTGTCTGCATCTACACTATATCAGAGGGTTCGTGAAGGTTCACTTTCTGTCTCA
The DNA here is from genome assembly GCA_902729485.2 of Mus minutoides. Taxonomy (NCBI): domain Eukaryota; kingdom Metazoa; phylum Chordata; class Mammalia; order Rodentia; family Muridae; genus Mus; species Mus minutoides. Next base: position 136,076 of record LR751056.1, on the reverse strand, counting down.
GTCTATGAGTTTTGCTTGACATCAGGTTCCACATAACCAGCATCAGTGACGATGTTTAGGAAGGGGGATGGTGCACTGAGGAGGGACCATTCTGAGCATTGTAGGATGCTTAGCAGGGCTGTCCTCCATCTCATACCAGGTACCACATGTAGGCTCAAGTCATGACAATCACAAGTGTTTTCTGATGTTGGGAAATATTATCTGGAGATGGGAAGGAGAGTCACATTCTGTTGTCTGAGATGGGGAGAAGTCTGCTTTACAGAAACATGGTGTCCAAGACCCACGTTGAGGATCGACCACACCAGCTGCACAAAGATAACAAAAATTCAGATTGGAATACACCAGACTTTGTTTTCGCCACCCTGATTTCCTATAAATGTGGCATATAAATTCTATCACTCAGTGTTTTTAAGTGCTTTGACATAAAAAACATAAAAAAAACAAACCAAAACCAAAACCAAATGAGTGTGCCTTTTAGTCTCACTTGGCTTTTCAGTAAACTATTGATACTGGCACATTGACAGCTCTATTATTGGATTAATCGTTTAAAAATGAAAGCATTCTATCAACCAAATATATTGATGGGGAGTTGTACTCACTGGTAAGAAATGCCACAAAATGAGTTTAAGGGTCTCTTGTCTTATTTGGTTTTGGTGCTGATTATAGAGACGATACCAATACAAGCAAGCATGCATCTTTACTTTCAGTAAATACTTGTTTTAAGTACTACCATGGGCCAGCTACTGTGCTGCACACTAGAAAGGCTTTCCTCCTTTGTACAGTAGATTGGAAGTGGTTCAAATAAAGAGATTTGGTGCTTATCAAAATTGAATTCAAAGCAGGATGGTGATGATAAGATGGCAAGGTGTTTGAGTTTCAAGAAACTGTCATGTTTATGAGGCAGATTGCACAGGACTTAGGAGGGCAGGTGAGTGTCTAAGTGTGCACAGGACTTAGGAGGGCAGGTGAGTGTCTAAGTGTGCACAGGACTTAGGAGGGCAGGTGAGTGTCTAAGTGTGCACAGGACTTAGGAGGGCAGGTGAGTGTCTAAGTCTGGGAAGTTAAGAGAGCAGAGTTTAGGATGACTTTCAGCTTGGGGAAGCTTTTGGAGTAAGTATCTGGAGTTGACTAAAGCCATTACCATCAGTAGCAAAGATAAAATCATGTGGGGAATTGAAGGCCAGTCCCCAGGCTCAGTGCTCAGACGGAAGCTCTCATTTAAAGCTGGATACCCATCTGTGACATATTGTCTGTTATTCTTGGGACATAAAGACTCTAAACCCTTTTTAATGACCATTGGATAACAGTTGTCAAGGAAATTGAAACATTTCATCCTGTAATGAAACTCCTTAAGCACAAAGGCAAACAACTCAAAATAGCCTCAGGAAGTTCCTGAATCTGACCAGACTCACTAGGCCCTTTCCTTCCAGCGTAAATAATAAGCACTGAGACTCCCTCTCAAGAAAGAAAAGAGCCAAGCTGCAAATCAGATTCTCATGAAGGATACAAAGAAGAATCAGACCAGCCCATCTGACTTGAGGAGGCAGAGAACAGCCACATTGTGTGGAAGATATTTACACTAAGTCACTTGGAAAAGATACTTTCCAACACGTTGAGCCATCTGCAGGCTATGCAGGGTGCTCCAAGTTTCTGAGCTTTTGTGAGTTGACATCTATGCTGGGGTAGGCTTTGGTGTCATTTCTGCTCCTGTAAGTAAGCCCTCATCCATAATTCTATAAGTAACTTCAGTAAAACCATGGTTCTCTACATTGTACTTTGGTGTTACTGGTACATTGGTCTGTCATGGGTTTCCTATATAAGCTGAATACATATGTGTTGCATCTCCCCAGGAAAAGTTTTACTACACAATAATGACACATACTATATAATGTCAGAGCCTGGCTCAAGCTTACCAGGCTAACTTCAGAACCTGTGTGGTTAGCTGCCACATGTAGCCATTATGGTTTTCATTTCTAGGGTTCAACTACAGGTCTCCCAAGTTACAGGTGATAGTTTTGGAGAAAATATTCAGTCATTTAAGATGTTGCAGTCTCAATTTCCTCTACGCCAAATCTTGGTTTTGGCAAGTCTCCTGTACTGGGCTGGAGGTATGAGAAAAGAAGCATTGAAATGGAGCAGGGATTGGGCATTTATTGAGTGCTAAGTTTGTGTTTTATACTGGACTATTAAATACTTCACATGAATTAGCTAATTTAATTCTCACAAGGACCCTTGAACCATCTTCCCTCCTTGTTTTTACTGATAAAGAGACAGAGGCATAGAGACAAGGACTGCCATACTCAAGGGTTACAGAATTTGGTCACAGAGCTGGCTGAGAATGTCTGTTTAGATCTAGGCTTCTCCACTGCTGCCTGAGCTAAGGAAGCCCGACTCAGTTAGTTCCCAGCACCTACAATGCTGCACCTGCCCAGTGTGGAGAATCAGTCTTAGTCAGTATTAAGATTGTCGGTTTTTCAAGAATTCCAGGAATGATATGGCATGAACAAGATAGATAGACATGGTCTCTGTCCTGATGCCTTTCTTGGGTTCTGGAGAAATACATGGCAGTTAGAGCATAGGCTGCAATTCCAGAGAACCAGGTTTGATCCCCAGCGCCCACGCGATGGCTCACAATGGTGTGTAACTCTAGTCCTAGAGGATATAAAGCCCTCTTCTGCCCTCCACTGGTACAAGGCATGCACATGATGCACAGACATCCATGCAGAAAAAAAAAATTCATACACATAAAATATTTTTTTAAAAATTTAAAACTCTCTTGAACCCATTTTGGCTCTCTAAATGAAAATGTGTATACTATGATCCATTTTCTCAACATCTCTTGCCCTTAAACCTTGAAAAAAAACCCCTATTATTCTACCTTTTGTTTTATGCCTTTGACTTTCTGAGATCTCACAATAACATGATGTTGTGATGGTCTTTCTGAGACTGGCTTGCTTTACATAGCATGGACGCAGGTTCATCCATGTTGTAATATACAGCATGACTACTTCATTTTACTTTTTAAAATTATTTTAATTGTTTACATTTCAAGTGTTGTCCCCCTTACCAGTCTTTCTTCCATACTTCTTTCACCCCATCCCTCTCCCCTTTGCCTCTAATAGGGTGCTCACCCACCCACACACCCACACACCCACTCACTCGTGCCTCACCCTTCTAGCATCCCCCTTCTATGGTACATCAAGCCTCCATAGGACCAAGCACCTCCCTTCCCACTGAGGCCAGATAAGGCAGTCCTCTGCTACATATGTAGCTGGAGCCATGGACCAGCTGGCCCATGTATACTTTTTGGTTAGTGATTTAGTCCCTGGGAGCTCTGAGGGGTCCAGTTAGTTGATAAGGTTGTCCTGTGGGTTTGCAATCCCCTTCAGCTCCTTCAGCCCTTCCCCTAACTCTTCCATTGGGGAACCCAGGCTAAGTACAATGGTTGGCTATATCTGCATCTGTCATAGTCAGGTGCTGGCAGAGCCTCTCAGAGAATAGCTATACCAGGCTCCTATCTGCAAGCACATCTTGGCATCAGCAATAGTGTTGGGGTTTGGTATCTACAGATGGGATGGATCCCATGGTAGGGCAGTCTCTGGATGGAAAATATGGAACACTTCACAAATTTGCCTGTCAGCCTTGCACAGGGACCATACTAATCTTCTCTGTATCATTCCAATTTTAGTATGTGTGATGCTGAAGCAAGCATGACTACTTCATTTTAAAGGCTGTACAGCCTCGGTACTTTTTAACTAGAAAGATCAGCAAAGATCTAGTCTAACTGCTTCATACCCCAGGAGGACCTGAGTGGTGGAAACTTTACTATGGAATGAGTGAGATTGAGCATTGGTTGTGTCTATTGCTTCCTGAATCTGGATTCTCCATCCACAACATGAAGAGCGTTTGCACTCATCTTCTAGTTCTCTTTAACCTACTAGCTATGAACCTAAGTGTTCAAATCACATTACATGGCTCAGAAATGCTATGTGGCGAATGGCATGTTGATTAAGTGTAAGAAGAGTTACATGACTGTGTGCATGCTCACACAGAGACAGGCAGCTGTGTTTTCTCTTCAGCTTTCATAGCACCAAGTAGGTGGGACTTGAATCTAGGATCCTTCTCAGGTGTTGAGATTTGTCATTGCTTGTTCCCTTTGGTGACCACTGGATCTGAAGGCTATTCGTCACTCATTTAGCCAACTTGACAAGCATATCAAATACAAAGGAGTAACAATACATCCTTAAGTATAGTAGGCCAGCATATGATTTGGTGTTTAATAGAATCTGTTTCATCACTTTATGCTTTATGTGGGTTATCATTTCATCCTCACAAGACTCTGAAGGAGCAAGTGCCACATGCCTGCTTCACAGGGGAGTGTGGCGGAGTGGCAGCATAGGGAGGTCATGTGCAATCTATACTAAGTGATGGACGAAGGCCCATCAGGATCCACGTTCAGGCAACACATTCATGGTAATTCAGAATCTCAATTATGGTGAAATTTTCCCTAGTTCCTTCAAGTTTCTACCAGGAATTCATACTTGAGAGTCATGTGAAAAAGAATACACATATATAAAAAATAGCATCATTTGTGACCTTGTGTTTGTGTGTATGTACGTGTGTGTGTGTGTGTGTGTGTGTGTGTGTGACAGAGAGGGAGAGAGAGAGAGACAGAGAGAGAGAGAGAGAGAGAGAGAAAGAGAGAGAGAGAAGGAGGGGGATAAAGGAGGAGGGAGGGAGGATTGTGTGGATGCAGGTGTCTAGGCAGAAGTCACAGAAGGATGTTGGATGTGGTCCTGTAAAGCTCTCTATATTATTCCCATGAGATGAGGTATATTATTCCCATGAGATGAGGTATCTTCCTTAAGCTGGAGCTCACTGTTTCTTTCCCAAGCTTGCAGGCCAACAAGCTCTGGATATCCTGCTGCCTCTTTTCCCACCAACACTATAGTTGCAGCCATGCCTGGCTTTTCTATGGGTGCTGGGGATCTCAGATCTTGTTACTTATGGATCAAAGTGCTTTTACCTGCTGAGCCATGCCCCACCCTTGCAAGTTCCTCATTTAAAAACACTCTTTGGGGCCAGGCGTGGTGGCGCATGCCTTTAATCCTAGCACTCAGGAGCCAGAGGCAGGTGGATTTCTGAGTTCGAGGCCAGCCTGGTCTACAAAATGAATTCTAGGACAGCCAGGGTTACACAGAGAAACCCTGTCTCGAAAAACCAAGTAAATAAATAAATAAATAAATAAATAAATAAATAAATAAATACACTCTCTGCAGTACATGATATGGGAAGGTGCTCTTATCATGAATCATACACTCAAAAATAGCAAAATTTCTGAAGCATATGCAAATGGTAAGCTGTTAAAAATTGCCATTAGTTTCAGTTGGAAAACATGTGGTTACTATTAATACTCCAAAATCATTACCACTTGAATTTCATTTGTAGAGACCTGCCAACACTGAAATTACCTGTACAGTTGATTAATGGTTTGGATGAGCAAGAAGCACTCACTGAAAAATAACTTATGCCATGATGTTGTGAAAGGTTTCTTCAACTTATAAGAGGATTCTTGATAATATGTAGTAATGACTCCTTAAAAACAGCTAACAAGGGGCCAAAGAGGTGGCCCAGTGGGTGTGAATGAACGCTTGTTCTGCAAGCATGAGGATCCGAGTTTGAGTCACCATCACTCACATAAAAAAGCTGGGCATGGCTATACATGCCTGTAATTCCAGCATTATGGGGCAGATCTCAGGAGACTTTGCTGACCAACTAGAAACTCAAACATAAGGATCTGAGATACCAAGAACCCATAGAAAAAGCCAGGCATGGCTGTACATACTTGCAGTCCCAGTGTTGGTGGTTAAAGAGGCAACAAGGTCATTGGGGCTTAGGAGAGAAATGATGAGCTCCAGCTTAAGTGAGAGACATCATCTCATGGGAATAATGAAGAGAGCATTAGAGGACCGTATCCACCATCCTCCTGTGACTTCCACACAGGCACCTGCATCCCTCACCCCCAAGCAGTGAGTTTCTGGTTCACGGATAGATTTTTAGACAATGAGGCAGAGAGCATAAGGGTGATAAAGGAAGATACCCAATATTTTGCTCTACATTCTACATGGGCTAGTTCATGTCCATGTGCACATTCATGTGTCTGTATCACACATATATATTACATACATGCAAACACCTAGAAAAATTATGAAGATAATATTCATAATAAAAAATAAACCTATAAAGAACACTCACTGAATGTAGAAGCCCAGTGGCTCTGATATGGTCTCTTTAGCTTGTGTCGCCAACTAAAATATCTCTCCTGTGCTGTGAGTTTTCCTTTCCCAGAGCTGACTGCCAGATCAGAAGGTGAGTTCCACTGCACCAGAGACTTGGGAGAATTCAAGTGTTGCTGTGTTTTCAATGTCTGCCCAGGTCACGTTTACTGACGAAGGAGATGAATGAAATTCAAAGTTATGTTTAATGATACAGCTATAAAATTAGGCACACCCTTTGGAAACAAAATCACTACTGACTAGATTAAAAGTTAGAAAAATAAACTGTGAAAAAGAAAAAGGTATAGCACTTTCAGAAGAAGCTTGAACTTGAAATCAGGAGCTAGAGAAGGTATATGATTAATTATTGATTGTGGGTCTTTGAATACAAATAATACAGACAATAATTAGAAGGATGCCAAATGCACTTAATTTGCATTATTAAAAAGGCAAATAGGGCTGGATAGCTTCCTATCCAGGGAAAGTGATTGTCATGTGTGTATGAGTGCCTTGGTTTGATCTCCTGCACCCATGTACAAGTCAGGCTTGGCAGTGCACATCTGAAACTCCTGTGTTCATGTTAAGTACAGGGTATTTTGTTGTTTTTAACAAAATCTCAATCTTTCAATATTACCAATAAAGACTTGGGAGCCAGATGCTGGGGTGAAAGCCTGCTAGCTCAGCGAGGCAGAAAAACCGCCCAGCTGACCTTCCTTTTCAGCTGATGACTCAAAAGGAAGATCTCCATCTCCACGCTACTTCTAAACCCACGCAAACTGAACGTCGCCCCCTTCTACTTCCTGTGCATCTCTTTATCCATCCTCCGGACTCCCTCTTACTCTCTATGGTTTTTCCCCATGTTCATTCCCTATCGACTGGTTGTTAGCTCCATGTCTTTGCCTATGGTTGACTTCATTTAATCTTATTTACAATAAACAGAAAGCTCTTGGATTAAAGGTATGTGTTAGGGCTGAGCCACACCACAACTAGAAGCAGTTTTTCCCAGTAAATAACACAATCTCAAGTTCACAGTGTGATCAGATACCCCATGACAGAGACAGGCAGATCCTTATGTTTGCTTGCTAGCTCCCTCCCCCACTCCAGCCAAATCGGCAAGTTCTAAGTTCAGTGAGAGACCCTGCTCAAGAAAAAAGGTAGAAAACAATTGGGAAAGATACCTGATATCAATATGGAGTTCACACACACATGCATGCACGCGAGCGCACACACACACACAGAAACACACACTCTCATACACAGATACACACACAAGGCAAATACCTTATCTCATGTACTTTAAGTAGTAGCTGTAAGACAAGCCAGTCTAGAAACATGGCACTATCAGACTGGCCTGTGATAAATGCCCTATGAAGAATTAAATAATGAACCCACCTTTTCTAACCCAGTGGAAGCAACACCACCGATTAAGCCACACCTACCTTTGCCTGAATCTGGCACTATTGTTGAGTCAACTCCAATTGCACCCCATTCCTCCTCATACAACTCAGACTTTGCTATGGTGTCCAGCACTCAGGCACGATGAGTTTGATCCACAGGCAAATGAAAGGTCAATTCTATGTGTAATGGACTTATGCTAATCCCATTCTCCCTAGCAGTGGCTGACTGAGAGGACTGCAGATGACTCGGGGTATGGCTAAAGAGTACCAAAATAAACTTGCTATGGGCATTTGTGGAGAAGGCTCATTGTTTGGAAAAATAAAATCAGAATATTCTTGGGTGTTTGGTCTGAGTGTGATAGTAAGAGTTGTCTTGAGACAAAGATGACATTAGCAGGGCAGGAGACATAGAGGATTTGGTTCAGGAATGGACATTCACGTTCTCAGGAATTACTGTAAAACTGAACACTAGAATAATCTCATAACTGGGCTCTCTCCGGTGTTGCTCCTTCTGGTGTTGCTTCTTTCAATCTGCTCCTGACCAGTCTCTAGAAAGAGTAGCTAACAGCCCGTGGATATTTATCCCATTTTGATAAAAGTCCAGATCTGTACAATAGTTCATAGAATCCCTCTGTCTGCCTAAGCTCTCTACCCCTGTCTCTCAAATTTCTCCTTTGCTCGCTCAACTTCAGACACATTGGCCTCCCGCCTGATCCTAACATAGCTAAGCACTCACGTAGGAGCTTTCCCCTCTAGCTGGAATTCTCAGATATTCACAAGACTCAATCTCTTGCTGTCTTCACAGGAAGTCTGAAGTACCCTATTTAAAAGAGAATTATCTCCCCTTATACCCTTTACTGTGTTGTTTCCTCCATTACATTTAGCTTATATATTTTATAGTTACCTTATTAAACCCTAGAATTCTGGTTATAAAGTAGATGCTCAGTAGATGTTTGCCAAACTAGACAAGAGATAATAATCCTTTTTCTTTCTAGGTATTCTGGTAGGAGTTTCTGTTGCAGCTTGAAGCATTCTTCAAAGTGTTCTGTTGAGTTGCCAGCATGTTCAAAACAACAAGCTGGTCTTATATTCACAAGTGTCTCTAGAATAGAACATCCACACCACTCTGTATTATGTAGTAGAGTAGACAATTTGCTAGCATGGGATTCAGAAGTTTGGTTTGGCGTCTATGAGATCTTGAAAACTGGACAATTAATTTATCTCTATGCCTTGGTGTCTTCTTGCTTTCCACACTTGTGCTTTGGAGCCATTATCGAATTAAGTAAGGGTAGTTGAACAGAAGGGATGAGATACCTCTACAGATAACCACGAAATGACTCACAGGTGGGTAACATACACAGGCTGGATAGGCTGAAAATTTCAAGATGGAACAAAGTGGGATAGCATGAGATTGCATCCTGATACTCAGGTCGGCATGCAAATGGAAATGTATGTATTATTTCTGTTGGTTTTCTGTTTAATATTTTTGGGTCACGGTTGACCATAGGTAACTGAAACCATGGAAAGTAAATAACTTTCCAGAAGGGAACAACTGTACTTATTCAATAAGCATTGACGAAGCTCATGTTTGGGGTCATGATCCTCTACAGGAGTGCTCTATCTAAGGCTAAGGAAACCAGCTCTATAGCAGCTGAATATGGGGTTGGAATAAGCAGATGAGCCTCAATTCTCCCCACTCGGAAATGGGAGGTGAAGATGCACTGAAACAGTTTATTGATATAGTTTTTGAATAATGGATCCCACAATAGAATGTTCATTAGTGTTACTATCGCTGGGCCAGATATGGTACAGTGATCTCAGAGATTTTTCCCATGCTCGGCAGGGAGTCAAAGGAAGGCAGTCATTAGCTCAAAGCCATGGATAAAGCATGTATCTAAATGAGCCAGCTGATTCTTGTTCTTTTTTAGGTAGTACATTGGCTGCTGGTTGTTCAGGGGGGTCTTTCCAAAACCCAGCCTGCCAAGCGTTAGGCAACTCACCATTTCTCCAGCACATTTCACGTTTACTTGGATCATAATTGAACACCACTTGTTGGTATCCCCAGGAGAGTGCACACTGCTTACAGGACTGAGGTCCAGTAGAGTCTTGTGCATGACAGTGTCATCACTTTCCTTCTCTGTGCCTGCTACATACTAGATATTCCAGAATTCTACTAGTTCATTAAATATGTTTAACCTAGTTAACATTAGGGAAGGGGTGAAAAAAATTCTTTTTTATTTCCCCTTTTTCTATCCAGGTGTGTGTTTTTTGAGACATTTAATTACCTAATGTAATTTTTATAAATGAACATAATGCCTGGGCTCTGTGTGACACAAAACCCCTGCTCCCTTCCTTTCCAGCGTGCACATCTCACCAGGTGCCAGCATTGTGCTGTGAGCCCTCTCACATCATGACGTTCCCCCACACGGCTGAGAAAAGGGCTTTCATCTTGTGGCAAGTTGTTCGTAATCAGACCAATTTTGCTTCCAGCAGAGTGAAGCCCCAACAAATCAAAGTCACCTAGGAAATCCTTTTGTAGACTCCTGGGTGCTGGGAGAAAACTCCCAGCGTTCCTTTGACACACAGAGGGGAGGTTTACACTCCTGTCGGTGCCTGGGGCAGAGAATGAGGTCGCACTGTGACCTCTAATTTTTTTGGTATTCTGGTTTCCTTTGAAAGTGCTGAAAATACATTCTGATCTTACATCTGCTTTGTTCTCATAAAAGCCCTCTGATATACAGAATGAAGGAAAAGAATTTCTCAGTGTGTCTCTTGTGTCAACCCATGTTAGAACTGCTTGGGAGGGTTACAGAATACAAAGATCACTGGCCTTATACCAGACTTTATGAATCAGAATCTCTAGAAGTAGGACCTAGGAGTATGCATTTGAAAGCCTTCTCAGGTGATCTGTGTGTACCATGAGGTTTGAAGATGGGTCAAGGTCCCATCAAAGGTTGCTACTGGATAGTGAACCCAATTTGAAGCAAGGGATAGTCTGGCTTCACGCTAGCCTGATTACTAAACCCTTGGAGTAGTTGCCTGTGAAATCCGTAGCCCCAAAGATTTCTTCTTTCTGAAATGAGAGTCGTTTTCAGATCCTCCATTTTACCCTGAGACCAGCGGAAGAAAGCCGAAGGCAAGAAAGAGGTTCCATTTTAGATCTTTCAGGCTTGAATGTGTAGGATGATGCTACAATCATCCTGTGGCACTGATGCTGCGAAACATCTGGAAAGGTTACTGTCAATCACTGACTTCTCTTTGTGACACAGGGGTCACAAGTGTTCATATTCACTGAAACAACCCAATCAGTACTTTTCTTTTAAGTTGTCAGGACAAGAGTCTCAATCACTGAAAGATGAAAACTATTTCCACTATCCTTGAGTCTCAAACATCGGTGCAGAGCTAAGACATTTTTTGCAAATGTTATCATCAGAAGACCCTCCTCCACCAGAGTGTCACCCGCAGCAGCTGTCAGCTTTTACATTAAGGCATGTGGAATGCAGCTCACACCAACAGCCAATTTAATGTTGTTTTTTTTTCTCTCTCTCATTAGAAATCTGAATCAATAGAACACCTCGTCATTCCTTCCATATGAGAGATCTTTTCAAAAGAAGGGAAAGGAAAAAAGGTTATCCCCATTTAGAAAAACAGAATAAACACAATTATTGCCCATGAATAAAATGAAATGGCCTGTGTGAATGGACATTGAAGAACAATGAACAAACAAAAGGAAATCAATTACATGCTGTAGCTGGAGGAGGGAGACATACAAACCTCGTCAAATGAATCTGAGTTTTCCAATGCACAGAATTAGATATCGAGTCTCGGGGTAGTGTTTGATGGCCAGAGCAAGCCAGGCATGCAGTCTGCAAATTATTCCTAATAGTGCTAGCATAAAACTTTATGGAATTAAATCATATGTCATATGAAATGTGCATGCTAGACAGACCGAATTCAAGAATCACTGAGAACTGGAATCACTGGCTTTTAGGCATACCAAAACAAAGCTGGGTGAGGCATACTTGGCATTCCAGCATCAGGAAACTGGAAGTATCACCACATTTTCCCACAATGTCTGTTGCAGAATCTGCACTTGCCATAGTCCCCATGAGCTACAGAATTGTGGGTTTGTTCATGGTGTTTTATCATAACAAGATAAAACTAAGGCAAATTTGTACCAAGTCATGGGGTATTGCTATGACAGAGCTGACCCTATGATTTGGAAGGATTTAAGATTGACCCTATTGTAGCAGTTAAACTTTGGGCTAGAAAAGCCATTGATTGTTCAGACCCCAGCAGGCACTTGTTCAGGAGCTTGGAAGGTAAGAATATTGAGCGAAATGCAAATGGTAGAGTCCTGACATTTCACAGGGGAGTTTGAGATTCTTTGAAAGACTACAGGGATCATCTCATATTTTATGGTTCTATTGTGCTAGAGCTGAAGAATTGGCTGGAGTTAACAAGAGACCAGAATCAGAGGCAAAACACTTGGGAAGTACACCCTTGGGGTCAGCACACAGAAGCTATGGTCCAGAGAGGGCTAAATCTGTACCTCAAGCTGACACCCAAATTCGGGTGATATGTAAGATTCTTCCACTCCATCTGGTTTTGAACACATGAAGGGATCAGGGACTGTAGTTGAAATTTGGCACTGTAAGGGGATGTCATTGGTGAAGGTACAGCCAGCTTCAGTTGCAGCAGAGGGCCCAGCATTGAGAATGATCATAAAGAAAAGTTGTGGTTTGATACCATGTGGCAGGGACAGTCCCTGAAGAAAACTCAGGAAAGACTGCTGGTGAAGGTGTAGCCCAACTGAAGTGGAAACCCCAGGATTTTGGAGATGCCAATAATATAGGATGATCACCAAGGATAACAGCTGTGGAGTAGAATTATCCTCTCAATCGCAAAGTTGGCAAAGTGAACCTAAAAAGGATCCTTGGAGCCTAAGGGGTCATGAGTGGGCCCTGGACCCTGAACGCAGAACCTTTTACACTATTGATGTTTGGTTTGACCTGATTGTCATGGTTTCCCAGGTTTTCTTTTTGAAGTCAGAAAGTATTTAAAGTAGTTTTGATTGTACAGGAACCCACAGTTGAGAGACTTTAAATTTTTAGAGACTTTGGATTTTAGAGAGATTTTGAATATTTTGAAGAGACTTTGGACTTTTAAACGTTTGACTCTTTAAATACAGTGAAACTTTTAAAAGTTGGAATATCTTACTGGATATACTGAACATACTTAAGAATAGATACTATGGCCAGCAGTAGATGGCTAATACAAAATGAACTCAATGATATTTTTGTTGACTTTTGTCTTATGTTACCTTTGGGACATTTTTTTTTTTTGGTGGGTCTTTTGTTTATATACCATGGCTTCTGATTTTGTTTTTGGATTTTTGGATTTTGTTTCTCTCTGTGTGTGTTTCTTGTACTTTGTTTTTGTTTGTTGTTTGTTTGTTTGTTTGTTTTGTTTTAATTCTGGTCTGTTTCCTTTTTTGTTTACATGTTTATTTGTTTTCTAAAGAGTGAGGAGCTGGGTGGGGAAGATCTGGGAAGAGTTGGGTGAGGAAAAGTCATGACCAGAATATACTGTATAAAAATATTTTTAATATAAGGACTTTTTAAAAAATTGGAATATTTTTATTATTATATTAACAATCATGTTCCATTTTAGAGACTAAAAAGAAAGGAAAGGTTGTTACGTGTGTCAATTTGAAAATGGGTTAAATGTCCTGGTTGGATTTTTGTCAACTAGACACAAAGCTAGGCATATCTGGGAAGATGAAATTTTAACTGAAACAATGCCTCCATAAGTCTGGCCTGTAGGCAAGCAGGTGGGAATATTTTCTTAATTAGTAGTGATTCAGAATGGTAGGAATGCCACTCCTGGGCAGGTGATCATAGCGGTGCATAAGAAGGCATTCACGATAAGCAAGCTACGAGGAGCAAGCCAGTAGGCAGTGTTCCTTCATGGTCACAAGTGATGTAGAGTCATTCACATCTCTCTAGAGGTCTCAGTCAGAATCTTTGTGTTTCATAACAATGTGGAGTGGGAGTTTTGGAATCCTAAGGATGGAGTTTGAGTCTTAGCTCACCAATTCATTAGAAAAACATTAGTAAATTAGTTAATATTTTTGTTTGTTTAACTTCTGTGTCCTTATAGGTTGAGTGTAAACAAAAACCTGCTTGTCAAAGGTAGAGTCAAAGCCTACTCTTTAAAAAAAAGTCAAACTACAATGATATTTTTAACAATACCTTACAAATAATACATACAGGGTATTATTATTATTATGTTATTATTATTATTATTATCATCATCATCATCATCATCATCATATTGTAAGCATTTAGTATACCAGTTACCATGTGTAAATTCCCCACTAAATAAAGATATAGATAGTCAGACTGCTAGACACTGGAGAGAGCCATCCAAAAAGATAGGATTGAAGTCTAGAGTCTGAGAATAACAGACATCCTAGACTAAGCCATCCCTGGTTCACAAATTCCAGTGTATCAGGATTGCATAAGTGAGTTCATTAGTATCTTGTCCTTGAATTCCCAACACTTGGGGAATCAGGGCAGCTCTGTTCTGTTGCTTAAGGTAACAATGATTTGGGTTCATGCCCAACACTTAAAATAACTGTCTTGAGTTTCTTTTTTCTTAAGCTTCAGGTGTGTGTATGGGGGGAGCTTATGCCATCTGCCCCCACTTTCTTCCATATTTTTCTTTTTAAAAATATCTACCATCACTTTCTCCACTTGAGCAAGATGACCAACGGAAAGAAGAGAGGAAGGTACCACAGCCTCCACCCTGTTGAAGAAACAGGAGACCAAATACATGATGAGTCCTCTGAGAAAAGCCCTAAATCTTCTGCATTGGAGAGGACATTCAGCCCCAAAGAGATCTCACTGGCCTTGTCAAATGGCTCCCCTACACCAGGCTGCAGTGTCAAAAGGCCACCTTTTATATATAGGCTCAAAGTACCTCCTGCATTTAACCAGTTCACAGGCCCTACACCCCTGAGAGCTACTGAGCTGCTTGGGCTTGCCCACAGGTACAGGCCATGCTGAGAAGAAAGCTGCTCGCAAAAGACCACCTGTCCTCTAAGCAGGGGTCGATACAGTCACCCCCTTAGTAGAGAACAAGGAGGCTCAGCTAGTGCTGATTACCCATGACATAGATCCCTTTGAGCTGGTGGTCTTCCTGCTTGCCCTGTGCTGCAAGATAGGGGATCTTTACTGCATCATCAAGGGGAAGGTCGGGCTGGGGCAGGTTGTCCACAGGAGGATATGCAGCACAGTTGTCTTCACTGTTGTCTTCACTTAACTCAGAGGACAGGGGTGCTCTGGGTAAGCTGGTGAGAGCGATCAGGCCAATTATGACAGATACAATGAGAGATTTGCTGCCACTGGAAAAGTAATGTCCTGTATCCTAAATATGTGGCTTGTACATCCAAGCTAGTAAATGCAAAGGCCAAAGAACTTACCTCTAAACGGGGTGAAATATATACTGCTAAGTTTCCTGTACATAAACATAATTACAAAATAAGAAAAAATAATCCTAACCATCTAGCACACTACAGGCACATAGAAGACACTCATTGTGATATGTATGAAGTTATCATAGGGAACCCATAGCTATTATTTAATTGACTTAGTATATAATATAAAATAATTCATATTGGGGGGATGTAATATCCATCTGTAATGCTTTTTGGTCTTCCCATGAGTCTTAGGCAGTTATTTTGCAAATCTCCTATTGAAGACACATCTCAGAAAGAGAAAAAGCAATAGAAATTTATGCTTTTGTGTGCTTATTTATCATAAATATTCAGCGTGCATTTTTCTTACTCTTCAGCAATAGGCCATTTGGTTTTCACACACACACACACACACACACACACACACACACACACACGCAGACTGAGGAACACGATGAGTGGCATGAAGACCGTGAGAAAACTGCCTCCTCTAAGTTACCCAGCTTAGTTTTTACCCAAATGTGTTTTTTTTCTCTTTTACTCAGAATTAAGATTCTGCAGAGTGACTGAAAGCTCCCACGCACTCTCTCAGGCCCATCAGGTTCATATTCAAGTTCAATGCTGTCAATGCCTCATTTCTCATTCATTTAAATGAATCCTGACCTGTGCTGTGGCACATCTGGAATTCACATCTGTCAACTAGGCAGTGCAGTCTGTTAGAGGCCATCCTTACCTCATCAGGCCAAGGCGTATTTAAAACACCCAGGAGTGCTCTTCCAGTTCCTCCCAATTGCCTGGAACTTGGCTTTTTAAGAAGGTAGACATTGTCAGGGAGAGGAACAGAGGTCTTATGAAAATGAAAATTAAATACAAATTTTCCAGGAGGAGAAAAATCAATGTATAAAGGATAGGTAAAGCATACTAAAATGAGAAACATTCCTAAGAGTTAGAAAGGCTATTAAGTAGACTCAGTGTTTCCATGATTCTCATGACTGGACTTTGATTTTTCACCCTTGATTTCCCTCCCTGGTGCTTCCTGGGTAGCCAGTTATCCTCTGCTGTGCAATGGGAGGCAGAGACTGCACACAATTCATGGACTCTGAATTCTCAAGGGCTGAGGGAGCCTCCTAAAACAAGCCTTGTCCACATCAGATATTTTTATTTTGCTGAAGTTCCATTCTACGCTGCCTCACTGTTGAGAACAGAGTAAGTGTCACTCCAAAACAAACCGGAAAGAAATGATTTATCCATCCCATCTCAGAAGACCCTTCTGGAATGTTTGGGGATTTATAGTGGAAAAGCAAAAAACAAACTTTTTAAAACTGAAAGCAGCACCCCCTACCCTCACCCAAGGAGAGGTGTCCAGGGCCTGGGGAGCCCTTCCTACCTTCTGTAGTTCCAATCTCGATGGTACCTTTCACTTGACCAATACACCATAGATCCTAGGTGAGTGCTTCAATTCCTAAAAGCAACACAAGAAGACAGGGTAGATTAAGTAGCTCTTGGCCAAGACATATAGAAATGCATAGTTAAGCCTGAATTTCTAAGACGAGGTGTACATGCCATGTGTTATCTTCAAAGGAGAAACATAGAAAGAATTCATCCTGGGAGAATGCTTAGTCTCAAGTGTCACATCCTGGCCTGAATCACTGCTCTGTCTCCACTCTTTTACCACACATAGCAGGGCTGGTCTGAACTGGAGCAATTGGCGTCTGTTCCTGCTCAGGCCCTGGTGGCGTCCTAGTGCTTCTGTGCCTATGCACCCCGTGTGATGGGCCCTATTCATGAGAGCACCTATGCTTTCTATTGTCTTTCTTCTGTCCTGGTGGGAGAAGCAAAAGACAGCTTCTTAGAGTGGTGAGAAAAAAAGGGGGGAGTGACTTTTGTTTGGTTTCAAAGTGAGTTACACAGCGTGCGTAGTTGACTGGCCAGTTCAAACATCCA
Source organism: Mus minutoides (assembly GCA_902729485.2). NCBI lineage: Eukaryota > Metazoa > Chordata > Mammalia > Rodentia > Muridae > Mus > Mus minutoides. The sequence goes on along the minus strand of LR751056.1, from coordinate 118,980 downwards.
TCTCTATTGTAAGCCTCTTGACCATTGCCAAAGTCATATTGGTGAGTAAGGAAGGATAAAGAGAAAAAAGAAAGGAAGAGTAACAGATTTGGGCAATAGCTGATACTCAATGGAAGAAGCATTTGCCAACATATATAGCTCATAGTTTCCATGCAAATTTCTGTTTCAAAGTCTAATCAGACATTTGGTAGGGCTAAATTTCATGGCTTATCATGATCCTTGGTTTCTATAGATATATTTATCTAATGCTAAGACACATACTAATGCATGTGCTAATTTTTCTTACTAATGAGCAAATTCCAGTCAAGGAGTCTTTTAAAAAATTGCTAGAGATATAGCTCAGTTTGTAAGACATTTGTGATGCAAATATAAGGATCTGAGTTTGATCCCCAGGGTAGTAGTGCATGCTTGTAATTCAGGGATGGGGAAGTGGAGACAGTCTGATCCCGGGAAGGGACGAGGGGGCTTGCTGGCCAGCCAGGCTAGCCTAGTTGATGAGTGACAGGACAGTGAGAATCTCTGTCTCAACAAGGTAGATGGTGTTTGGAAACAACACCTTGGGTTATATTTTGGTTTGCATGTAGTCATATGTACACATGTATATACACATGTGTATGCATGAACATGCACACAGACACACAGACACACAGACACACACACACACACCCCTATACAATTTCAGGAGACTAGTGGTGATAGGCTCCTTTTCAGCATCATAGATATTTTCTTCACTTATACTATGTCTGGCAATTGTGGAGAGGTCAAAGGTTGGGTGAGTATACAAATTTCAGAGTAATTCAATTCAATGAGAGAAAAAATATCCATACATTATCAATAACCAAATTTGCCTTATAGAAAAATATAATTAAAAGTCATCTTATAAGCAACAGATCTTTGTTGGGTTTCTAAACAGAGAACTTCATTTCTTCAGGTATCCAACAGGATAGGCTTGCCCTCCAGAGATGCTTCTCACTGCTGTTGGAGTATTTGAAGGAGAGTTCGGTAGGGCCATCCGGAAGACTGCAGTATTTGCAGTTAGATAGTTGGTATCTCAGCTCTGACTTGAGACAAGTTGCTAAACAGGTCATGGATTTGTTTCCTCATTTGTAAGGTAGGTGTCTAAGTTGGGGGTATTGAACGTGATTACCACACCAGCAATGTGAAAACTCATATTATGAGAAGGAATTTCAAATGTTCAGTGGTCAGAAATAAGAACATGGGTGGGGAAATGACCAGCTCTGTGGAAGGCAACATGTGGGCACACACACAAAAAAAGCACCTCTGTCCTCATGCAGAGATGAAGAAGATGCTTTTTATTATCTCCATCTTTATTGTAAAGGAAAGGTGACTCCTTTCAGGTCATACCTAGGAGGTCACAGAGTAGGGATTTCTCAGTTATCTTCATTCCAAGTGTACAGAGGTCTCTGCCTATTTAACTGTAAGATTTCTGGGTCAGAGCACTCTCCCTAATTAAATCCAAGTCACATTTGGATGCTAAGCTAGAATAGCAAGTATCAGAATGTAGATGCTACTGCTGCAGTAAATAATGCTAAAATTTCCCAATAAGATTAGTACCTGAGAAGAGATACAGCAGGGCTTTGAGAGAATACATAGAAAGGCTATGCCTACAACTCTGTTGCTAAACCTTTTTGTATTTCTGACTCTGATCTTGGTTTTCAACACGAGATCTTCTTTGATAGGCTCTTACTCTTCATTGTCTTAGGAACTGGGACTGCATCCACCTTAGGAATGCTAGCTGTGGTCATTTTCAGTCTATCACAGTTCTGTAGAAATTATATACAATATCACAAAAATCACAAAGAATGTACCTCACAAGAAACAGATAGGTAGCAGTGAATTAGTTAAACCATTTTGGTTCCCGGGGGATCACACTTGTGCACCTGCCCAAGAGCTCTTTGGATTCACAAATGAAAGGCACACATATGCCAGCTAATTTTGATATGCCTGGACTAGCTCAATGGCTGGGGATTTCTAATCATCCCCACAGCTAGCATACATTCTACTTCCCCACACAACTTTCCTCAGTCAACTTGCTAGATCAGCATTTCATCTCTGTTACCCCAGACCCAATCAGGGGAGTGGCCACTAGGGCCATTTTCCCAACTTCTTACATGGATGGTGGCCTTCTTTCCTGTGGCTCTTTCTCAGAGGGAGATCCTTCCCCCTCCGAGTCATGGTGATATAGTCTCTCTCTCTCTCTCTCTCTCTCTCTCTCTCTCTCTCTCTCTCTCTCTCCCTTCCCCCCTTCCCCCTCCCTATCTCCCCCCCACCCCCTTACCTATACAATCTAAAAGCCCCACCATTCTTTCTGTCCAACCATTGGCTGTATGGCAGTTATCAATTTAAGTCAGCTGCGGGCAAGGGACCCTCAGGTCTGGAAGCATGGCTTTTGGGGAGCCAAAATAAGATAGGACATTAGAAGCAATCCCTAAGAGATATATTTGATCCTGAAACACACACACACACACACACACACACACACACACACACACACACACGATTGATTTAAATGTGAGTTAAATATTGCTTGTGAAAATTTTGTTTCTAGAAGGAACCACACCTTTGTGTGAAATTAAATTATTTTATGAGTGGAAAAACTGAATCAGGTAGGACTCAGTTGTTGCCTCTACATAAAGTCATTGATATCTGATGGCATTAGTGATATGGGGGGGGAGTTTATAAGATGCCCTCTTTAGATGTGATAACAGCAGGATTCTTGAGAGATGGCACAGAGGTTAAGTGCACTTGTTGCTCTTGCTGAGGACCTGGGTTCAGTTCCTAGCACCCACCTGGTGGCTTCCAACCATTAGTTAACTGCAGTTCCAGGGGATCTGATGCCCTTTTCTGACCTCTGTGGGCACTGCACATGTTCTACAGACAGAAATAGGTAAAACATAAAATAGAAATCAGCAATTTTTTTTAAAGAGATAACAGAAGCTGGGAGCATGGGAACAGGGATGAGTGAGGATGGGCACAAGAAAAGCTGGCCATAATTAGCATAATTAGGTTTTAAATGAGTTGACATTAACCTGCACTTAGGAGGGGTGGACACAGTGGGGACTGAAGGACTCACTCGATTCCTACAGAGAAAACAGTTACTCGGTCTCAGCTAAGGGTTACCATGAAGGATTTCAGCACAGTCCTTACCAACTGGCTTATTTTGATCAGAAGCCGAAAATCTGTGTTATATTGTGAATAATATGATTATTTTAGTAACTCCAAGTGTGTATAAGTGTGTGCATGCACATGTGTGCACAGGCATGTACTGAATATATTCCTGAGGGTGCACTTGAAAATGTATACAGTTGTATATGTGTTTGTATGTGCATGTGCACAGGTATGCATTGGGTATATATTCTTGAGGGGTATACATGCATATTTGTGTGTGCATGTTTGTGTGTGTGTGTGTGTGTGTGTGAAGGGTCAACCTTTGGTGTTGTTCCTCATTAATGCCACCAACCTAGTTTTTTGAGGCAGGACATCTCCTGGTTGTGAACTCACCAAGTATGTTAGGCTGGCTGGCCAGTGAGCCCTGAGGATACTTTTGCTCCATGGGCACACGTGTGTACCACCACATCCTGCTTGCTTACACAATTCCTAGGGTGCCACTTAGTTCCTGATGCTTACACAGTAAGCCCTTTACTGACTGAGCTGTCTCTCCACACATAACTTCAAATATTTTCTTTGAATACTCATGTAGCATGGCCCACATAGCACTAGGCAGCACATCCACAGTCTGAATATATGCTTTGAGCAGCCAATTTGCAAACCCCCAGCTAGAGTGGTTATGCTGAAAGACACTTGACATAATATCTACCTCTTCCATACTACTTACAGATCAGAAGTCAGGTCCAATTGGGAAAGATGGACAATGGAGAAGTTACTTCCACAGCAGAACTGTCAGATATTGTCCTTTTGTGACCATGACAACTTGGTGATGGCCAGGTGTGACAGCTATTTCTATTTAGTGCATGTTCTCTGAGATTGTCTATTAGATTGGTAATATGGCTGGCTAGAGAATTAAGCCAACACACTGAGAAAGAAAAATTTGTTTTTCTTAAATTACAGCCCCTGACAGCTTCTTCCAACCCAAGTGCCAAATGACACTCCAGTTGCTATGGCAACGGTGTCAATAAGTGACATTTTCTACCACAACGCTGGTAATGATTTAGTGGCTAGACATCCCGGAAGATGCATATTCCTTTTTCCTCCCTCCTAGTTGAAACCAGATCCAACTCTTACCACATGGCCAGGATGTAAAACCACTGATGACACCTATGTTTATTTAGGATTGCACAATAGCTGGCTTCTGCATCTGGTCAGCTCTTTGGCATGCATTTGGTCCAGTCACTTTTCTTCAAAGCAGAGGACACTGAAGCCTAGTGGATGGGGGCAGGGCATAGTCACAGCATTAGTTAGTGGCAGAATTGGAACCAACCCAGGGCTCTAATGTCCTGCAGAGGCTGGCCTTTTTGCTGCCTCTTTCATGCCAACTCGGCTTTGTGAATGCAATGAACTTAGGCGTAACATGCAGCAAGCGAAATTCCTCATTGACCTGGATGCCACAGAAAGGCATTACTCTCATGGGTCTGCTGCTAGCGATGTTTCTCTCTGCAGAGAGGCAGGCGGAGAGAGAAAAGAGTGAGGAAGGAAGAAGATTGAGACCAACCACCTTTGAAATGAAATACAATAGGCTGCTCATGTATATTCTACTACCATAATGGAGCCCACCTTCGGGTGTGAGTGTGCATTGTTACAATAATGCTATGTGTGGACTATGCATATCTTGCTAAAGTACCAGCCCCCAACTTGCTACATAGGAGACTGGATTTCTAGGAGATGTCTAGAGCTTCTGAGACAGTTACAACCCTGGGAACTTCAGACACTGTACAAAGATGGCCTTTTCTATTGTATTTCCGACCTCAGAGCTTTAATAGCAATCAATCAATCACAGGCTGTTTCGGCATCCCCGGTTCGTCAGTGAACCAATAAAGAACAGAAGCAGGCAGGAAGGTGAAGTGCCGGGTTCTAAAATCAAACTTTTCTCTGTGTAGAATCGAATCTGCCACTTAGTAAGATGACAGAGAAGTCACCTTCACATCAATTTGTGGGTCTAATTCTCTGGAAGATTCCACTGGCAATCAAACAAATTGTTAATTGGCTGCACTGGCTATCACCACAGTCCATCTGGTGGCAGAAAGGGAAAGGAAGTGGAAGGACACAGCTGCTTCCACTGACTGTGAAGAAGGTAGAATCAATCAGGGATCCATGGTTAGATGATATACAGTGACTGGGAGAAAAGCTGAAGAAATCTTGAGCTTGTGGAGTGTTTCACTTCTCATCACTGTCGTGATCTGGCATCCTACGCATTTATTTGTTAAAGAAAGGAAGGCAACATTTGTACTTGTCTTAGGATTCTACGGCCATGAAGAGATACCATGACCATAGCAACTCTTAAAAAGGAAAGCATTTAATTGGGCTGGCTTATGCTTCTGAGGTTTAGTCCATTATCGCCAGGGAGGGAAGCATGGTGACATGCAGGCAGACATGGTGCTGGAGAGGTAGCTGAGAGTTCCACTTCTGCATCTACAAGCATCAGGATGAGAGAGAGGTTGGGTCTGGCTTGAACATCTGGAACCTCAAAGCCCACCCCCAGTGACACACTTCCTCTAACATGGCCACACCTCCTAATAGTGCTATTCCCTATTAGCCTATGGTGGCCATTTTCATTCAAACCATTACAATATTCATGAAAGAAAAGAATATTAAGATGTGATAACCCCATAGAATCAGTTAGCAACTACCCCATGCTGTGCAAAGGGAAAGTAGAAAGGGCAAGTTCATAGACACACAGAAAAACTGTGATCCAATGGATTGGGATATCAGATGGAGAAGCTACAGAAGTTCCATATGTTTATTATACACAGCTGAGCAGTGAGGCAGGTTTAGATAATTTATGTAGGAGTAGTCTTCGGGTGGTAAAAATTTGGGGAGAAAAGCTACAGCAGACATTTCTTGATTTCCTGTAAACATTGATACCATTCATGCTCAGACCCAAAGAAGACTTTGCCATCCTTCTGAGCCTCATCTGGGGAAGGCTTTAATACCCCCACTGGGGCTGAGACCTTGGTCATAGACATGGCCATGTTCATGTCAATAGTACACATCCATTCATGACTTCACTCTCTCCCTACAAAGTACTTGTTTCTCTTTAATTTTCTGGAGTGTTTACTTATATTTGGTACTTATATCGTTGTGCAAAATTGGAAGAATTTAGCAGGGCCAACCTAGCTATAATGCTTTTGTGTGTGTGTTGTTATAAAATTACATATACAATTTCTTTATTAGGCATGGTGTTAATTGAGTTATCTAGTTTTTTTTTTTTTTTTCCTGAATGGCTTTAATCATTTCAAGGAACTTTAAATTTTTTTTTCTTCTGAGTTGCCACGTTTATCGATATGTTGCTATTCATAATGGCTTCTTATGCATTTTATATCCAGACTGCAGAGTTGTGTGCAAATCTCTGATACTGGCACTCTGTGTTTTCTTTTATTTCTGATTGATTGGTTACCTTTTTCAAAACAGCAAGACTGTCTTGTGTCTGCTTTCCTCAAGCAGATGTTGAAGTCATGGCTTAGTCACATCATTCCTAACACAGGCATTTATCAGGGCTTGGACACGATGCATCAAAGACTTCATGCTTTAGGGTCCCATTTTCCCATGTGGCAAATTACCCAGGGCAAGAGCTTTAAAAAGGGGGACTTAGTGCATCTAATAATTGGTTTCCTGTCCATGGAATGCAGAGAGCATAGGGGTTTTTTTTGTTGTTGCTGTTTTGTTTTGTTTTGTTTTGTTTTGTTTTTGGTGCTTTGGGATCCTAGTTAACTCCCTTCAGAGAATATCTAAGCTAGAGCATAGGCATCATATCCCTAATTGCCTGTCTTGCTGTGTAACCTCTTCCACTCACCTTCCACTCGTGCTCCCACCATGACATCATCTGCATCTTCCACTCACATGTGCTCCCACCGTGACATCATCTGCATCTTCCACTTACCTGTGTTTCTACCATGACATCATCTGCATCTTCCACTCACATGTACTCCAACCATGACGTCATCTGACATGATGTGACAGCAGCTGGGGGACTTCCCCATAGTGGGTGCCATGTGGTTTAAACTTGGAGGCTTCAAAATTGTAACCTAAGTACGTTTTGTTTTTATACATTATTCATGTGGTTATAACAACAAAAAACAGCCTAAATCATGGCTATAAGATTTCATGATGTACTATTTTAGCACTACGTTGAAAATTCTGATGTATTGAGTTTTAATTTTAATTAATTCAAAGTAATTTTCAATTTTTTTAACTTGTTTTTCATCAGCTATTGGCTTATTGGTTGGAAGGTATACTATTTAGGTTTGAAATCTTTGGAAGATTTCCCAGAGATATTGCTCATATTGATTTCTCATTTAATTTCATTATTGTCAGGGAAAATTGTTTATTTGGATTTTTCAAGGCCTGGAATGAAATTTAAGGTCAAGTAACCATTCTACCACTGAGCTGTATTTCCAAACCTTTGCCTTGATTTACATTCTGGTTCAAACTATGACCAATCTTATTAAGTGTCCAAGGTACACTTTAGAGAAATATATATATATATATGTATGTATATATATATATATATATATATATATATATATATATATATATATATATATATATTNTATATATATATATATATATATATATATATATATATATATATATATATATATATATATATTGTCTATTGTTACATGTTTATAAATGTCAATTAGGTCAAGTGGTCTAACAGTGTTGTTTTAGCATCCTGTGTCCTTATTAATTTTCTATTCTATCAATTATTGGGAGGAGTGTTGACACCTCCAGATGTGACTGTGAGCTTGTCCATTCCTCTTTCATTTATGTCTGCTCACTTTATTTTTTTCTTTCTGCTTTTTAAGTTCTATGACTCTAGCATGTCAGCACTTAGAATTGTTATTTCTTCTTAGTAAACTGGACCCTTCATCATTCCCAGTCATCTTCTGCTTAGCATTACCCTGGCAACTTTTACGTCCTTGAACTTTTGATCTAATTGAGTATTTACATTTAATGTGTGTTTCCTATGGGAGCCATGCAGTTGGATTTTTAAAGAATATCAAATCTCTAAATCTCTGTCTTTTAAGAGCAGTGCTTATGGTAGTCATGTTTGCTGGTGTTTTTGATGTGGTTAGGTATAAATCTGCTTATCTATATATTTATTTATTTATTTATTTATTTATCTAATTATTTTCCTCTGATCTATTATTATTTTACTGCCTTCTTTGACAGTGGATATGTTTTGTCACTTTATGCCACCTTTCTTTCTGAGCACTGAGCTATCACCCTCAGTTGTTTGGTGGTGGCTGTAGTGTTTCTGTAATGTATTACAATCCACCTCTTGGGATGCAATGCTTCTTCATGGATGACACCAACACTTCATAATAGTCAGATTTTATTTTTGTCTTTTAGTTTGTGATAAGGTTTCCATACAATTCACATCTTTCTTCTACATAGTACACTGACACCATTTTTATGTGAACAGTCAGTTATCTTCTAAAGAGTTTAGAATAATACTAATGAGGCTTTTATATCTGCTCACACAGTCACCAGCATTAATGCCCCAAGACTTTTTGTTTGTTTGTTTTTACCATAAACCCATTTTTTTCTGTCTTCTATTATTTTCTTTTTAAGAGGTTCCTTTCGAATTTCTTAAAATGCATGTTCTTGGGATATATGCTATATTAGCCTTTATATGACTCATTAGATGTGAAATCCTACATTGACATGGGGCTATAGTTTTATTTGTCTAAAACTTTCAACAATAAACCTGCTGTTACCTTTGTGTGTGTTCTGTATGATTGTATCTTTTTAATTGTATCTTTTTAATTCTCTTTAGCCTTGGTTTTGTGATGGTGATGATGTGCACTGACATGGGTTGTTGGTCCTATTTTTCATCAAATCTGGAAAAAACTAACCATGAAATTTTCAATATTTTTCTGTCTCACTTTCTTCAAGCACTTCTCCAAAGGTTTAGCGATGCTCTCTCTGTCCCACCTTTAAGGTTTGGTTTTTTCCACTTCACTTTACTTTGGACACCATGGATTGCTGTCTTTAAGTTGATTTTCCTTTTTCAACAGTGTCTAATCCTCCATTAATCATATTAAGTATCTATCTTCATTTCAATATTTAAGGTTTTTAACTTCTACAGTTCAGCAACATTTAAAAACCTTTATTTCTTTTAGGGTTCTTATTGTCTGGACCTCTGTAACACAATGGTGGTGATTACCATGATGACTTCATTAGTTTTTATACCATCTTTAAACTGTTGCATTTTCTCCCTCTTACAACTTACATTCTTCTCTTTTTTACTAACTCTCTTGTACTAACAGGCACTCTGGACCCAAACTAATTTCCTTACACTTTGATTTCTTGAAAATATTTTCTAGCTTTTTTTGGAGAGGAGATTTTTGTTTTTTGGAAACAGGGTGATCTTGTCAAGTCTTGTTATTAAAACTTACTAAGTCAAACCAGGACTGAGACCTTAAAAGACCCCCAACTCCCTCCGTGAAATACTTCTTCTAACAAGAAATTCAGTGATTTTCAATGAACTAAAATTCATTCCAGAGAGAATGAGTCTCATACCTAAAGACTTAGCCTTTGAAGTACTTTACTCAGTACTACAGGTAGTCAGATGGTTTCAGATTTACTCATGAGAGTCATGCTGTTCCTGGCTCAGAACAAATGCTGATCAGTCTCTGTGTGAATCCTGTAGAATCATCCTGTCTCTAAGACAGTCGATATTCTGTGACATGTATATTAGGAATCCTTTGCATGTCGGGGCATTCTAAACCTTTTCTTTCCAGTCCTATGTTCTTCAAACTAGCCGACTTGGTCTTTTGGAGATGGGGCTGTCACTCCCAGCCCCATCTCCTCCAGTTAGGGAATCTCTTGGCATACAAATGAACTCCCTCTCTTTTTGGCCCTTTTGTTGGGGTCCACTGCCCGCAGTGGACTGGGTTCCTGGAGGATTGGCCCGAAGCTGAAATGAAACTAAGGGAGAGGGGGAAGAAAGAAGATCTTTGAGGCTACATGGTTGCTTCTGCTTAGAACGACTGTTTAATGGTGGACAAGCATTTGGGGATAAAGGAAGGGAAACCCACCCCCAGTCTTCTGCGCAGGCGTTCTGGAGTTTGGCGGGAACCCTGAAGTCTCGTGACATCTCGCAGGTTGCACAGGTGGGCTGGTTGTAGGTGGGCCTCTGGTAAGCTGGGCGGAGCCGGGTGACCTAGGAGACTTGCAGAACCTGGCTGCAGGGGTACCGGGCTCTCTTAGCCTAGTTAACAAAACAATGGATGCCATTGGGTGCAGCACAGCTCTGGTCATTGCACCAACTATGTTGGTGGGGAAGGGACACCACACCCTTTAATGTGAGTTGGGCAGTTATGAAACCAACACCCTGTTTCCTTATCTCTTGGCATCCCTGTTCTCCCTCCCCCAACCCCCCACCTCTGGAGGCCAGTATCTTGAAAGCCTCTGTTCATCTGATCTCCATCTTCACTTGGTTCAGGAAGCAGAATGAATCCCATCCCCCATCTGACCTTAGTCAGAAGTAGATACATTATAAACTAGACTACACTGCTTAGCACTCCCATAGGTCATAGATGCCCCCTTTTCAATAATCCGAAGATGAGCTAAAAGCTCTGGGTGACAGTTATCTGCTTTTTCTATTCCTTTTAAATTATCACTGTACAGTTAAGAAATATGCTGGGCTTTTACCAGATGTTTTCCACAACGATTTTCCTGCTTTCATTTCCATCCAATAAAAGCTCTAAATCTTTTTTTTTTTTTTTTTTTAGATATTTTCTTTATTTACATTTCAAATGCTATCCCGAAAGTTCCCTATACCCTACCCCCCTACCCACCCACTCCCACTTCTTGGCCCTGGCATTCCCCTGTACTGGGGCATATAAAGTTTGCAATACCAAGGGACCTCTCTTCCCAATGGTGGCCAACTAGGCCATCTTCTGCTACATATGCAGCTAGAGACATGAGCTCTGGGGGTACTGGTTAGTTGATATTGTTCTTCCACCTATAGGGTTGAAGACCCCTTCAACTCCTTGGGTGCTTTCTCTAGCTTCTCCATTGGGGGCCTTGTGTTCCATCTTATAGATGACTGTGAGCATCCACTTCTGTATTTGCCAGGCACTGGCATAGCCTCATACAAGACAGCTATACCAGAGTCCCTTCAGCAAAATCTTGCTGGCATATGCAATAGTGTCTGGGTTTGGTGGCTGATTATGGGATGGATCCCCGGTGGGGTAGTCTCTGGATGGTCCAACCTTTCGTCTTAGCTCTAAATCTAAAAATAAAATAAAATAATCCTGCTTTCTCTGGTGAGGAGGTTTGAATAAGAGCACCTCCCACAGGCTCATGTATGAGAATTCATTGTAGTTGGTGGCACTCATCCTGAAGGTTTGGAGGTGTGGCCTTGTTGGAGGAAGTTCATCATGGGAGGTGTAGTGAGAGAGTGAAAATATTTGTGTCATTCCATGCTGTGGTGGTTTGAATGAAAGTGGCTCCAGTAGACTCATAGGGAGTGGCACTATAAGGAGGTGTGGCCATGTTAGAGGAGATGTGTCACTGGGAGTGGGCTTGGAGGTTTCAGATGCTCAAACCAGGCCTAGTGTCTCTCTCATTCTGCTCCCTGCAGATGCACATATAAAGCTTTCATCTACCTCTCCAGCACCATGTCTGTGTGCAATCTACCGTGCTCCCCAAAATGATGACAGTGGACTAAACCTCTGAACTGCAAGCCAGCTATCAGTTAAATGCTGTCCTTTTTAAGAGTTGCTATGGTTATGGTGTCTCTTCCACATTATGTTAGCTCCCTCTACTATATGCTTGTGGTTGAAAATATGGTTGAGCTCTTAGTTGAAGCAGGAAGCCCTCAGCTTTCTGACATGCCTGTCATTTGTCACTGTGCCTTTGCTCATGATGTTATAGACTCTTATTCTCTTGAACTTGTAAGCCAAATTAAGGTTTCTCTCCCTTGAGTTGCCTTTGGTCATGGTATTGATCACAGTAACAGAAAAGTAATGTGCACACTAGACTACCTTGTGAAACATCCCAGCATTCTGTGACTTCCCAACTGTGTCTGTCCTTTGTCTCATCGCACTGACCAAGTTTACAGCTTAAGGCAACGATAACCGGTAAAATCAGTTCTAAGCCATGTGTCCTCACTGTGTAACGTCTTCTAACAACGGCTAAAGACTAGCTACTCACAGGAGCGGCTTTGGAACTGCATGAACAAGAAAAACCATTCATTTAGTTTTGGTTTACAATATTGTTTTTACAACAACATTGTCACTATCTTTGTATAGGGCCGAGGGATCTACCAACCATTAAAAGAGAGATAAGACGTTAAAGAAAAATGAAATATGTGTTTCCTTTTACTACGGCCTGTGTGGTCCAAGAGATGTGTCTGAGAGATGAAAGGAAACTTTGAATGATTCACTAAAGAGGAAAACAAGTCCTGATTGATGGTCAGTGCGACTGGGAATGATAGGCCCTTTCCTTAAATAAAAGAGCTTTGAAATCTCAGACTCCCCTGCTGCTATAGGTCTGTGCATCTCCCCTTTCTCTGCTGGGAATAGCTGCAAATATTTTTGTTCTCAGAGTATAGAATCTACTGTCTCATTCCAGATACTGGATGTAATGGAAGGAGCTACTGCAGTCTTCTGGCAGTACAAAGAGAGAAAAAAATAAAAACAGTGAGATCGCAGCTCTGGTGTCTTCAAGCCAGTGAACTAAAACAGTAACTGCCTTTGGTTACTCAGGGCAGATATACACAAATCTTAAGAAAAACACTACCTAAAACCACTATTTAGTGAGTTACAGCTAAATCGAAGCCTCTGTATACAAATAGAGAAATAAAAATATTTTCTCTGTGTAAGTTAATCAATTTTTATTCTCACACTGCAAGAACAGTCCTTTTCTTGGGAAACAAATTGGTTTAAAAGTTCCTCTGGCTCATTGCTTTAACCATAAGGTCAGCATCATGGACAAACAGCACTGAATTAAAATTTATTCACACACTTATTTATAGATTCTGAATTCTTTGAGAACAGGACCTGTGTTTTATGTGTCTTTTCAGTTTTAGAGCATGATACCCCGATGGTACCTATAAGACCAGTAAGGGATTATTTGAGATATAATAGGAATAGAAGCAGATATTTAATCTCATGGTGGAGCACCTTCCTATAGGACAAACATCAATGCTCAGGTACCTGGTTTGAGAAGCAAGCAGAAAGGAGTCAGGACACAGGCGAGCTCTGCATTGCACTTCCTATAATACAGAAAACACCATGGGGCTCTCCAAGGACTCAAGTGTCTTCTAGCATCATGAAGACTACAAAAATAAATAAATAAATAAATAAATAAATAAATAAATAAATAAATAAATAAGAAAAGAAAAAAAAAGAAAAAGAAAAGCCCTGCAGTCGGGCATCCATCCCATAATCAGCCACCAAACGCAGACACTATTGCATATGCCAGCAAGATATTGCTGAAAGGACCCAGATATAGCTGTCTTGTGTGAGGCTATACCAGTGCCTGGCAAACACAGAAGTGGATGTTCACAGTCAGCTATTAGATGGAACACAGGGTTCCCAAGGGAGGAGCTAGAGAAAGTACCCATGGAGCTGAAGGGGTCTCCAACCCAATAGGTGGAAGAACAATATGAACTAACTAGTACCCCCAGAGCTCATGTCTCTAGTTGCATATATAGCAGAAGATGGCCTAGTTGGCCATCATTGGGAAGAGAGGCCCCTTGGTCATGCAAACTTTGTATGCCCCAGTACAGGGGAATGCCAGGGCCAAGATGTGGGAGTAGGTGGGTAGGGGAGCAGGGCGGGGGATGGGGGAGGGCTTAGGGGACTTTCAGGATAACATTTGAAATGTAAATGAAGAAAATATCTAATAAAAATTAAAAAAAAAGAATCCTGAATGGATGCTGTGGGAAATATGTCTCTATTTTCGGTATCTTCTGATTACATTTTACTGAAGAGTGCACTTATATTAAAGAAACAGCTCTCACACTTAATGAATTGTGTGCTTTAAATGGATGGCAAGTTATAAAACACAAGTGACAGAAAGTCAGCAGTGACCTGAATAGTTATGTGATGCGGATTGTTCTCATCAAGTGTATTGGGCCCTGGGGTGTGGTACTCTCTAGCCCATGGAGTGCAGAGGAACCAGGCCTACAGGAACTGGTAGAAACTCACTGGATTTCTTCACATGCTTGTCCAAAAAGGCTAGGCCAGCAATACAGCATGGAACCCTGAAAGCTTGCATCATCAACAACAGCCGTTATCTGAGAGTGAGGTCATCCTTCTGCTCAAGGGCAAGAACGTCTGTCTGGCTCGTGTCACTGAGGTAGACAGATGAGATCTCCTCAATTGGATTAGACAATGTTGACATTAGAATCAATTTTGTATTTTATGATTTTATAAACTTGAGACTTTTATTTTCAGTGACATGGACCTAAGAAATGTGGCTGAGCATGGAGACTAGAGTATTTTAAATAGATCAGGAAAAACAGGGTGGAAAAGCTCTGTCTGCCTGCAAGTTAAAGGGACAGATTTACAGTGAGGATTCTGAAATGACGCTAGAATTTGCAATAATTCTTTTTTTTTTTTTACAGACATGGTTAGACCAACTGATAAATAATACATTTGTATTATGCTTGAAAAATATGCAAATGGAGTCCAATTTGCAAATAAATGCCTTGAAGAATTTTTATAAGTTCAGGGGTGCTCTAATCCTGGGATTTGCAGCCTTCTTGTTTCTGAGGCCTTTATTTTATTTTGGAGGGCAGCTGCCATCAGTTTAATTAAGCTATATGGAAACTGAAGCTTGGGGAGATCTTTGTGAGTGTGGTGTGTGTGTGTGTGTGTGTGTGTGTGTGTGTGTGTGTGTGTGTGTGTGCTGAAAGAATAAAAAATGATCAAAAGTTGGCAAAATGGGAAAGACCCAGCATATTTTCAAATAAGGAAATAAAAGCATGAAGAGAAGAGGGAGGGAACGACAGCCAGCTAAGCAGGCACAGCCTTGTTTGCCATTCTGGTCCTTCACTCTCATCTTCAACATCCTCTCTCCTTGCTGTGGACGTGAAGGACATACAATTATAAGCTCCAAATTTAGATGCTAAAACAGTGTCTGACAGAAAGCAGGAAGTAATGACCCAATTTGCAAGCATGGGTAGTCCTGCAAGG
The DNA here is from genome assembly GCA_902729485.2 of Mus minutoides. Taxonomy (NCBI): domain Eukaryota; kingdom Metazoa; phylum Chordata; class Mammalia; order Rodentia; family Muridae; genus Mus; species Mus minutoides. The sequence continues at coordinate 103,627 of LR751056.1, read as the reverse complement.
AATAGTCATTTCACCTGTATTGCAGGATCCCAAGCTAGAGAAGAGTGGTAAGCTAGGTCTACACTGGTTCCTTGTAAAGAAGTTACCAGTTCCCATTGATGTGTGGAGTCACAGTAGGGATAAAAGAGCAATGTCATACATGGAGAAATGAACAAAACTGCCTACTTCTCCTTAGCTTTACTTCTTCTCTGTTAAGGACTAAGCCTCTAAATAACCCCAAAGATGCTCTCAATAGCCCCAGAGCTCAGCTGCTATTAAGTGGACACAAAACCCAGAGATGTTCTAAGGTCAGACAGCTAAGTGTGACAAAGCTGGAATCAGACACAGGTTATACATTCTTGAATCAAGGCCTCTGCACTTTTCATATCTCTAGCAGGTAACTCTGCCAAACAGCCTTGTGGAGTTTCCATGACTGCTCTATCTATGCATTCGAGGACCTACTGGTTACAAGAAATCTCCAAGAATCTTTAAATGAATTCTTTATTACTACTGAATTAGTGCATGTAGTATTTTTTTCTTCCTGAAAAGTCTACAGACGTTCTGTGATGTTTAATTTTAATTGCTTAACTTAATAAGATCTAGAAACTCTTGGAGACAGGCCTTTGTGTACGCCTATAGGAGATTATCCTGAATAGGGTAATTGGTCTAGGAAGACCTAGTCACTGTGGGTGGCACCACTGCCTAGGCTAGAATCCAGGACTGTTTAAAAAGAAGAAAGTGAACAGCTGAGCACCAGCATTCATCACTCTGCTTCCTGGTTGTGGATGTAACATGAACATTTGCCTCAAGTTCTTTTGGCTGTGACTTCTCTGCCACACAAACTGTACCCTGGAAATAAATCATTTCTCTCTTAAGTTGATTTTGTCAGGTTGTTTTATTACAGCCACAGAAAGGTAACTAAGACTAATGCCAAGTACAAAAGGTGTCAGTAAAGCAGTAAAGAGGAAAGGCAGTGGCTCTGCCCTGTGTTTTGTTTTGTTTTGTTTTGTTTTGTTTTGTTTTGTTTGTCACAGTTCCCACATAACAGAAAACCTCTTCTCTGGCTACAGCCTTAGGGGCTAGAAAGAGCATCTGGACAAACCAAGTATAAGACAAGAAATATCTGGCATGAATGACAAAGTGGATTGAGTCCTACTGCTCCATATTTAGAAGTGACAGGAAAGGGAGCGCCAAGGAAAATGTCACAGTGCCGGACTTAAGTCTCCTTCTGACATGAACAGATCTGCTCAAGAAATGTAGGAATAGCAGAGAGGAGAGACAAACTCTCCTAGCAGGAGAGATGAAAGGGAGCTGATTGTCATTGTAGCTCTGTTCTTTCTCTTCTCTTTCTGGCTGGGATGGAGATGTGTCTTCTCACATGTATTCATGTAATACATGATTCAGCAGAGATTTGTGGCGGGTAAGGTCACAGGAAAACTTGTGCTGTTCTCTCAAGTTTTCCTTGTAAAGTTTCAATGGGGAGATGAGCATGAACTAAATAATTGTCTGGGTGGTTATGAAGCTACAAATTCTTGAAGGCAAGGGGAAGCTATCCTTCAGTAAATGGCAGGCAAAAGGGAATATTTGAATAGCGACCTCAATGGCTGCAGTGCAACAGCTCATGGAGAACACAGTCACTTAAGCACGACCATGCTTATATCCTAGAAGCAGCAAGAAGGCTGCAGCAGCTCAGAGGGATACAGTTGAGGAAGACAAGTCAACGGTGAGACAAGAAGTTCATATGGAGTCTAAAGGCTTAGGATATTGTTAGGACTATATTTTTTTCTGAGTGTTATGAAAAAGACTTTGAGGAGTATTAAGTATAAAAGTCTTGTAGAAAAGCAACAACAGAATGGTTATTAACAAGAAAACAAATGACAAAAAAATAAAAATACTGGTAAGGCTACAGGGGAAAAGTAACTTGTAACTTTACACAATGTTGTATATATTCACACACACCCCCACACACACAATGGCTGATGAAGCCACTGCAGAAACCATAAAGTAGAAGGGAACTAAGTTGGGAAAACAGGATAGAAAATTGGTGTCAAGAGTAGGGTTGTTGCTATGCTAAATCAGACTGTATGGCTCTTTAGACTTTGAAACTGGTTTGTAGGAGAAATGTGAAAGACATTGGAACTTTGGGCTTGAAAAGCCCCAGAATATGGTACATAGATTAAAGGTCTATTCTGATGGGAGTTTTAAAAAGTCAGAATGCCAAAGGGAGCCCAGACCATGAGATCAGAAAGAGGAAACTGGCTAGAGACCATTTGTGTGCCATCTTGCCAGAGCCTGGCCACATATTGCCAGTGACCTGGGAATCTGAATGAGGTTAAATCCAAAAGTTATGGACGAATTTGTTCAGCAGAAGTAATCTCAAGACAGGATAGCTCTTAGACTGTTGTCATGGTTATGGTCCACTGCTTTTTATCAAGGTCTAAAAGTAGGAGAAGCAACAAGTAGTAGCAAAATTATAGGAAAAACATGTTGTTTGAGGAAGAAAGGAGGAGTTTGAAGTTGGAGACAAGGCAGACTATGAGGAGTCAGCTCTAAGTGTTAACTCAAATCATGAAAGAGAAACCTCTTTACTCTTCTCTGGAAAATAGGGAAGGTGTCCAGAGGGCAAAACTCTGCTCATAAAGGCTCCAACTTGTGAAAATCCAAGTTCATTCAAAAGGGGAGAGTCTAAACTGGAAAGGCAACGGGTTGGTTGAAACAGGAGCCCAGATGCACATGGAGGTTATTGCATTTGTAGTCCAACAGTGTCACACTACAACTCCAACTGAAGTTAGACGAGATAAAATTTTCACTATGAGAGGGCCATGAACCTATGGGGATGATGGCCTAGTCGGCCATCATTGGGAAGAGAGGTTCCTTGGTCTTGCAAACTTTATGTGCTCCAGTACAGGGGAACACCAGGGCCAAGAAGCAGGAGTGTGTGGGTAGGGGATCAGGGTGGGGGCACGGTATAGAGTACTTTCGAGATAGCATTTGAAATGTAAATAAAGAAAATATCTAATTAAAAATTTAAAAAAAGAGAAAGAAAGAAAAAAAGTGACATTGGAGTATCAAGTTGACAAGGGGTAACATCGTGGTAGTCAATATTAACTGACAACACAACAGGTCTAGAATCACTTAAAAGTCAAACCTTCGGGGTAAGTTTCTAGATTGTTAATTGAGGTAAGAATACTCACAATAACTTCAAGTAGCACCGCTCCACAGGCAAGAGTCCTGGAGGGAAGAAAAAGTGAGAAAGCCAGTTGGCCACCAACATTCATATCTCTTCTTTGTGATAGCAGGCAAAGAGACCAAGTGTCTCCTGCTCTTGCCAGAGTTACTTCTCCATCATGATGGACTGCAATCTTAAGGTGGGAGCTAAACTGAACTCTCCCTTCCTTAAGTTGCCTTATCCAAGTATTGCCAAAGCAATAAGAAATTACCAGGATGGTACAGTTAGCAGAGTTAGAAGTTAGGGGTAGGAGCCGGGCGTGGTGGCACATGCCTTTAATCCCAGCACTCGGGAGGCAGAGGCAGGCGGATTTCTGAGTTCGAGGCCAGCCTGGTCTACAAAGTGAGTTCCAGGACAGCCACTTTCTATACAGAGAAACCCTGTCTCAGAAAAAAAAAAAAGAAGTTAGGGGTATGAGAAAGACAGCATCAAAGAGGAATGACATTATTAGCCTAGGTGATGAGAGGAATGGAGTTATCATTTACTGAGACATGAAGGAGCAGGCTAGGAGAGGTTTTGTGTATGTTATATTTTAGAGGGACATCAGTTATTAAATGAGCATTGCATGGTATCACCCTCATTAGTTGTAGCCCTCTCTCTATACAAGGATTGTGTGGGAAAAGTTTGTTATTTAATAGGATGTTTGACTTGGAGTGACATCCATCCAATGTGTTGGAGTTGTGTTTTTAAGCTGTGACTACATTCCTCTCCTGTGAGATAGCAACATGAAAAAGAGTGTCTGACTTAGAGCAGGCTGTCAATCACTACAATACAAATGGATAAACATGAAGGACTGAACTTTCCCAAGGTGCCCTAGGTCTCATCTGTGTGGACCTAGGCTGACATTCATTACAGCCTGTCCAGAAATATAGAAGTAGCTCCATGCCAGGATGCAGGGAGAAGCTGCAGCCAGTGCCTTTTCTTTCTCTTTGGCGCAGGTCAAACTTTGACTTCAGTCCAAGGTTCTTAAATGCTAATATGATTGTAGCATTTTAAGGTGGGAGGCTATAATGAAAAAAAAGTATTTTTGCAGTAAAATATTGTAAATTACACTAAATGTGTTCCACAATGGCTATATATCTTTGAGCTTTCCATACATGTCTATTTGAAATTTAATTCTCAGTTCCCTTGTGGTTTTCTTTAACACAGCATCCAATTTGCACAGATACTTTTATCCTTATCCTCACTCTATCTGAATTCAGAGTACCACCTCACCATACCTGTGCTCTATATTTTGTATCAAGAAGCTCCTACTGCCCAATCCTAGGACACAAACTGTTAACATTTCTTCAAAGTTACCTGGAAACAGCCAGGTATCCATGGCTTACTCCTTTATCCCTTTCTCTCTTCCCCTTCTCTTGCTGCCTTCTTTCTCCCCCACCCCATGTGTTCCTGATCGGTCTCTTTCCTCCCCCTCCTCCCCTTCCTCCTCCTCCTTGTTTTTCTCCTCCTCTTCTTTCTCTCTCTCTCTCTTTCTCTCTCTCTCTCTCTCTCTCTCTTTTTCTCTCCTTCCCAACTCCCCTTCCCATGCTCTAAATAAACTCATTTCTATATAAAAAGTAGTCTGGTACTCAGGGGGGAATGGATGCTTCAGCATGGGCCTGCTCACATACCCTTCCCACCTCACCACACCTGGCTCTATAAAATATATCCTTGGCTTTATTTTCTTTTTTTTACAAAACACTACACAGACAAAATCCCTTGCTTCAAATTTAGCCAAGTCTTGGCTCTTCATGGACTTTTGTTCTTCACACGCCCTTCATTAAAACAGATTATCTAGACTAGCAATATAGCTCAGTGGTAGAGCTGGCCTAACGTAAGTGAGCCCCTGGGGAAAAAAAAGCAGCAGTGTTATTCAAATATTTTAAACCTTATCCAGAATTGTAGCTGGATGTGGTTGTGGCTGATGCCTATAATCTGCCATAAGGATTGCCCAGACTGTAGTACAGGAGGATTACTGAGAGATGGAGGCTGGTGTGGCTTTCTTAGTAATGTTGAGGTCAGCCTAGCCTACAGAGTGAGACCCTGTCTAAAAAAACTCGAAATGGGTTCATCAAAGGATCCATTATTTTATATAAACATTTTTTAAATTATAAAGCAGAGACCTGTTTTTAAATTCCCACTAACCTACTTTATAGCACTGCAGCCTTTTTTTGAGTTACTTAGCCTCTCTCTGATTTTATAAACTATAACTCTGATTTGGTTTTACCTATATTTATTTTACTTGTTAATGCATAGAAATCCTTTTACCCTATAAATAGTAAGCACATTTTTTAAATTCAGGTTTAGCTTTTCCCTGTCAAGAAAGGATTCTAGAGAGCTTCCCTCCTGATTTAGAGTAATCTGAAGCAGCATCTAAAAGCAAGGTATTTGGACTGAAACATTGCTTTGGTATTAGTCTCATGCCTGTAACGTGATCTCTCCAGGCTTCAGTATCCTTAACCTTTACATGTTGATGTTGGGAGGTCACAATAGCTAAGTGTATGGAATGTCTAGCCTGAAGTGTAACAAAGTAACATAAAGCCATTCCAGCTTCCGTTGTCCACTTCTTGCCACTATCCTTATCATCTCTGGTTTGATAATTATCTCTGTACTTAATCCATTGTCAAAAACAGGCGAGTCTTGATAGCCAACCTTAAACTTCCAAATATAGGTTGGCCCAGTCCTCCACCCCATTCCCATTCCCAAATTGTCCCTTCCTCTCTCCCTGGGACAAGTAGAGCCTGTCATTAACTTCCAGACCTTTGGCTCAGCTATAGGAGGCAGAACAGACACACTTATTCTTCCCAGTGCCTCCCACACACTTGTTTTCACTGCATGTCAGGTGCTTGACTTCTAACTGTCCTCTGGCTGAAACCACTCAGACAAACTGAAGTGGACAGATGGAACAATTATTTGGAAAGCTCTGTCAATGGGAAACAAAACAGAAAGATGAGGGGAAAAAAAAGCTCCTCATAGAGCCTCACTGAGAGGAAAGAGTGGACTGGTTTAAATTATTCCATAGCCATGGGCATCCATTTCCTTTGCCAGATAATTGTGCAGCTCTTCCTGTTGTTTTAGACATTGCAGTTTCATATTGCTGCTTCCTGAAGAAACTGATGTATTTGGGCAAGTTTTGTCTGGCAGCAAATTTTGGTTGAATGACTTTGATCAATTCATTGGCTTTCATGGTAAACACAAACACTGTTGTAGAAGTGGGAAAATATTGCTCTCAGGATGGGAAGACAGTTGAGAATAAAGCATGATTTCACCATTAAGTATTTGAAGAGAAATCCGAGACAGTTGTAACCAGTGTTTCAGAACTCTGAATTCAAGCAGGCTGGATTCAATTCTTTGCTTTGCCACAATTTTTGCTGCTGGACTTAGTATTAATTATTTATTCCTTAACTTCCCGTTTCTCAGTCTTTCTGCTGCAGATGGTAAGGGTGCTTGCTGCATGATAATGAAATGAAATAGTAATGTATGTTCAATTTATGTACAAGACTGCACAGTGCCTGGCACATGGTAAATTCCCAGTAAGTAGAGGCTTTTATTAATGAATTATTAATAACCAGCCTTACATTTCAACCATTAAAGTCAGAAAAACTCACACCCTAGATGATAAGAACAGAGACCTTTGTGTCAAATGGGATGTGAGCTCTCAGTTGGTCTGTTTGATTGATGGATTGCTATTGCCCATTCTCTGGAGCACAACTTTGCTGACCAAGAAGTACCTGTATCAATTCTATGAAAACCATCAATACTATGAAGTCTCCCCATTACTCAGAATATGAGGACACTCTAGCCCAATCCTAGATGAACAGTGAGGGTAGGCTTTCTGTATTGGACCTTCTAGGCAGAACCAGGTATCTCAGCAGAATAACAGAACCCCTGTTCTGTTTTTCTGTAGATGTTTTTTGCCTATTGGCAGAAGATCATGTTGCAGAACCTGAAACATGCAAAGTGCTTGATGGACTGTCTGATGATCTAGAGGAGAAATCAAAGCAAACCTGGATGGTTCTAGACTTAAATTTTATCATCACCACAACAGGGCCATGCAAAGAAATCAGATGTCCTTGAGGTAATAATGTCTACCACATAATGCATACTTCAAGTCAGGAACCTATTTGATTTGGTTCCTAGAACAACCATTAGGGAAGACATCCTGATTTAGTCTGTACCATGAGGCAGAAAGGGATTAAGTGATCTGACCAAATCACCATGTATTTATTTGAACCAGAGCCTTCCCATTCAAAAGTAGAGGGGTTAATTAACTGTTCTGATTTCTCTTAAAAAGTTAATGTCAACATGAGAGTAAGTTTCCTAAAATCATTATCTTCACAGAGACCCACAAGATTGGCTTCTGGTAATTTGTAACAGAACCCTGACTCTTATCCTAGGTTCATTCTAAAGAAAAATAATAGAGAATATGGACACTGTCTTAGAGTTTTATTGCTATGAATAGATGCCATGGCCACAGAAACTCTTATGAAGAAAAATATTTAACTGGAATAGCTTATACTTCAGAGGTTTAGACCATTATTGTCATGACAGGAAGCGTGGTGGAACACAGGCCGACATGGTGCTAGAGAGGTAGCCGAGAGTTCTACACGCAGATCCATAGGCAGCAGGAAGAGATAACAACATTGAGTCTGGCTTGAGCATCTGAAATCTCAAGCCCACCCCACAGTGACACACTTCCTCCAACAAGGCCACACCCCATAATAGTACTAGAGCCCATGGGCCCAAGAGAGGCATTTTCATTCAAATCACTACTGATTCTCTTCCAACAGTTAATTATAGCTACTACAAATTTGTGAATAAGTACCATTCTCCAGATACCAAGCTCAGCACAAGTCACCACAGCTAATCCTTCCACAGTTAGAGTGGCATCAAAGAAGTCTATGCTTCAAACATTGTCCTGAAGAACTAGAACATTAACAGCTCTCTCTCTCTCTCTCTCTCTCTCTCTCTCTCTCTCTCTCTCTCTCTCTCTCTGTCTTAGTCAGGGTTTCTATTCCTGCACAAACATCATGACCAAGAAGCAAGTTGGGGAGGAAAGAGTTTATTCAGCTTACACTTTCCACACAGCTGTTATCTCCAAAGGAAGTCAGGACTGGAACTCAAGCAGGTCAGAAAGCAGGAGCTAATGCAGAAGCCATGGAGAGATGTTCTTTACTGGCTTGCTTCCCCTGGCTTGCTCAGCTTACTTTCTTATAGAACCCAAGACTGCCAGCCCAGAGATGGTCCCACCCACAGGGGCTCTCCCCTTTGATCAATAATTGAGAAAATGCCCCACAGATGGATCTCATGGAGGCATTTCCCCAACTGAAGCTCCTTTCTTTGTGATAACTCCAGCCTGTGTCAAGTTGACACATAAACCAGCCAGTATGTTCCCTCCCTCCCTCCCTCCCTTCCTCCCTCCATCCCTCCCCCTCTATCTCTTTTTCTATCTTCCCTTCCCTCATTTCCTTCCCTTTAAAGGAAAGGTAAAATTTGTTAAGATCTGTGGTGGTTTCACAATGCTAGACAGCTTTCCATAACTGGAACTCCAGAGCTCATGATGTCTGTTCCCAAAAAGGTCCAATGAACAGGGATAGGAACTGCATCTTTAAGTGATACTGTGAGAGGTGGTAATCTGAGAGGACAGCAGACTAATATATTTTTNGCCTTGCACAGGGTTTGTGCAGATAACCACTATAACCACGCCACAGTGAGCTCAATGGCCACAGCACATTCAGAAGACAGCATTTTACACCATTCTACTCCATTTCCCAGCTCTTCCATTCTTTCTGCCTCTCCTCCTATGATGATCAATGAGTCCTGAAGGGTGGGCACTATAGCTGTCCCATTGAGGATTGAGCATTCAACTGTCATTTAGTGTCAATACATTAACAAATTTTGAGTCTCTGGATTATCAGCCACACTTCTGAGACTTGTGATACTTGCGCTATTCTCATTACTTTCTACACCACTCTTTCAATGTCTAGGCTGAGACATTTGTTAGAACAGAGTCTACTTAGTGTGTGCTGGTATCAGCCACAGACTGTCCTTCCCTGGTTGCTTCTAGGCTGGATAGGGGTGGTATTTACTTAGAATAAACAAATCATTAACTGTTTATACATACTAAGCTTCTAGTAACATACCCATCCAGATTCTTTTTTATAGTATGGAGTACAAATGTGTTTATAGCACAGAATACAAGACTGTCTGGCTCCGTCATCTCTTCTAGCTCTCCTGCTGCTCCTATGATGAAGCCCTCTGATCAAAAGCAATGGAGGGGAAGAAAGGGTGTGTTGGGCTCACACTTTGAGATCATACTCTACCACTGAGAGAAGTCAGGGCAGAAGCTGTGGAGGAACGTTATTTCCCAGCTCACTCATGGGTTCACACTTAGTGTGCTGGCTAGATTTTGCAAATGTGACACATACCCAGACATACTTGGGAAGAGGAAACCATAATTGAGGAATCAGCTTCATCTGACTGACTTGTAGACATGCCTATGGGACATTTTCTTGATTGCTAATATCTATAGGAAGAACCAGTACTCTGAGGGGGAGTATCATCCCTTGGTTGGTGGGCCTAGGAGATATGTGTGTGTGTGTGTGTGTGTGTGTGTGTGTGTGTGTGTGTGTAGCTAGGCAAGCCAAGGAGAGCAAGCCAGGGAGAACAAGCCAGGACACATCATTCCTCATTCACCTTTGGCCTCTGCTCCAGTTTCTGCCTCTGGGTTCCTGGTTTGACTTCTTTTGGTGAAGTGATGGACTGTAACCTGCAAGCCTCATCCAAGATACTTTAGGTTAGAGTTTTACCATAGCAACAGATAAACCAAACCAGAACATCTAGATTTCTTTTATAGCCTCGGATTACCTGGCCAGCGCATGGTGCTGCCCTCAATGGGTTGAACCTTTCCACACAGACTAACAAGTCAGACATTGTCACACATAGACCAAGAAATAAGACAATGCCCCCACAGGCGTGGCTACAAGTCAAGCTGTACAAATCTCTTAACTGAAAGCTTCCTTCTCGGGTGACTCTGGGCTGTGTCAGAGTGACAGTTAAAGCTATCTAGGACACCACCTTTCTATCCTTTTTGTTTCCACATGGCTGTGACTCTCATCCCTGGCTATACTTCAGAAGTAAATGGATAACGTCATTCAAATGCCAGGTCTTTGCAGCCATTCTGGCTGACTCCCGCTCAGCAGGCCTGAGGTTCAGAGTGTACCGTTCAGGGCCAGTCTGGGAGCTGCTACTCTTATTCTAGCATCAATTTAGGACTCCAGATGGTTTCCGAGCCACATAAGGAATATTCCTTGATGTGGGTGACTGCACACAGCCTTCTTTCTTAGTTGACAGGCATAATTAAACACTGCAGTCAAGGTGGCTGTAAAATAAAGCTATTTATTCTCTGACAGTAGTAGAAACTAGAAGTTCAAGATCAAAATGCCAGCATAGTTGGTTTCTAGGGAGGCCTCTTCTGGTGCCTGTGTTCCCATTTTATGAAAGGCTGAGAGTGCAGAGCAAGCTCTCAATTGTCCCTTTTCTTGAGGGCACAAAGTACTTCCTTGCAACCATGACTCAGCTACTTCTCTTCAAAGGACCCATATTTTTCTATCATAACTTTGAGCTTGGAATTTGAACGTATCAACTTTAGAGTGACATCATTGAGTTCTTAGCACTAGCTTAAAAACCTTCATGTGTTTTCCTCTTCTATTCCACTTTGTGTGTGTGAGTGTGTGTGTTCATATATGCATGTGCATATGTATATTCAGGAGCATGTGTTGGGGTTGAAGCAGTGATTGACACAGGTGTCTTTCTGTATCATTTTTTACCTTATATTTTGAGACAGGATCTCTCACTTAGACTTTTAGTCTATTTAGACTTTCTGGCTAGTATGCTCTAGGGATATACTCTCTCTGCTCCCCAAACACTGAGTCACAGTTACATCTGACTTTTACATAGGTGCTAGGCATCCAAACTCAGGTCCTGCTGCTTTCATGGCAGGCAATGGATTCTCTGAGCCATCTCCCTAGCCTGCTTTGTTCCATTTCATTAGCAACAATTTTACAAAGTTAAAAAGACTGACTGAGGACTTGGTTCCTGGGTAATGGACCAAATGGTATCTTTATTTAGTCACAATTTGTGTTTGGGTTGCTTGCTTAAAAATGGATCTAGTGCCTCTGGGAGAAAACCTAGGAAAGCCGACAGGGGCTCACAGTTCACAACTTTTGGAACAGGAGAGAGTAACTTCCCTGGTAACTGTTTATCTATGCCCATGCGATCACTGTTCACTGAACACATGTAGATGTCCACCTTGTACCTAAGATTTCAGTCCTTCAGCACCTCTCTTGTCTGTCCAGCCAAGGTATTGTAGCTGGCATCATGTTGGAGCTAGCGTCTGGCACTGACCTTCAGGTTTCTCAGTAGCTTGGAAGCCATGACCTGAACAGTTTATATCTCCCATGGTAATGTGATAGCAAGTGACTTTCACTAAGCATGGTGTTCATGTTAGCTACCGTTTCATTCATCCTCAGAACATCTAGTGAGATGCGGGTTTTGAATTTTCCCTTTTCTGCACAAGTGGAAATTGAGGCTTGGTGAACCAAGATGCTTCACAAAGAGCCATGTCTTTTTCTGCCTCTGCCTTTCCTCTGGAAGTCTCTAGAAAATTTCTCATTATAATTCTGAAACTGTGCCTTAAAAATAGGTTGTCACAGAATAAGTTTTTCACATCTTGATGGATGGGTACAAAGATGTAGTAGATGAAAGAGCTCTCAGTAATTGCAACCACACAGTGTAGAGAGATTGTAGAGGAAAACAGTCTCAGTCCCAAGTGTCATTACCTATATTTAGTATTTAGACAGATTTTGACAAACAAGCCACTAGGATACAGCTATAATTACATGTTCATGTAATGAACTGTCTGATTTTGTCATATTCTGGAACTAGACTCAGAACCCAAAGATTCTTGATAAACTGGAAAAACTCAATCAGTAGAAAGTCTAAAATAATGTTCAACAGATACAATCCAATTATAAACATCCTTGTACAAGAGATGTTTTCAAAATACCATTTCCATGTTTAGAGTGAACTTACCAAGCAAGACACACAGACTTCATCTCAGAAAGCATTTGATTTTAAAGAAAAGCCATTTCTTTGGTGTCTATACACAAACCGTGGCATGGCAATTCTAATGAAGTATTCAATATATCTGTCAAGGTGAAGAAAGTAGGGTTGGCAAATCAAATCTGTTGCATAAAAAGCCCAGCAAGTTCCTTTTATGCACATCCTCAGTTACAGAAGCACCTATCAGGGAATAGGGTCTGGAAACTGGTCCAGGATTGCCTCAGATGTGGTGTTTAGAAGCATAGGGCATGGGTTTTGGTTGCGGTCCAAAACATCTTATGTATTTTGTATCTCTCTATCTATCTCTCTATATCTATCTGTCTGTCTGTCTATCTATCTATCTATCTATCTATCTATCTATCTATCTATCTATCTATCTATCTATCTATGTATCTATCTATGTATCTATCTATCTATCTATCTATCTATCTATCTATCTATCTATCTATCTTTCTATCTATCTACCCATCTATCCCAGACATTAGCTTTAGGAATAATAAAAGGGGCAGAATATTATAGCAATTAAATATGCAACTTCTACAATTAGCTAGGTTGGTTTTAAGTCAGGGGAGCCTTTTGACCTCAGCCCCAACAATCCATATCTCTACTGTGGGTCTAATGTATAGGATGAAGACATTGGTTGTGGCCACGTCCTAGGGTTTTTGTGCATACCTGTGCAGGCTCTACAATTGCCACTTCAGTCTCTGTGAGCCCCATGAGCCCTGCTTTGTTGATTTTGTAGGCCATAGTCTCCTAGTGTCTTCACCTCCTCTAGCTATTATAATTCTTCTCCCCCATTTCTGCGGGGTTCCCTGAGCTCAAATGGGAGGGGACCAGTGGAGGTCTCCAGTTTGGGTTCTTTCTCTCATGCTTCATTTTGTTTGTGTGTCCCTGTGTCTGATGTCTCCCATCAGCTGCAAGAGGAAGTGGCTCTGATGACAATTGCCACCGATACATCTTAATATATTCGTAAGCGTGTCTTTTCCATCCCCATATTTTTTTCTGGTTTTCTTTTACTCCTTCCATCTATAAACGGGAAAGAAATTGTTTTTCCTGCCAAAGGAGTTGCTGGGGCCTGGAACACTGATTTATTTGAGCAGATGTGTCAGAGAACAAAAGTTCTCAATATGCTCTGCTGACATATTTCATGAAAAGGCTGAAGTGTGAGTTACACATACAATTATGTAGCCTCGGGTCCATACTGATGTCTCTCCCTTCTCTGAGACCACTACCAAGACATTCTCTGCTTTGCTCAGGATTTTAAGAATTATCTGCCTGATTAATAAGTAACCCAAAGACAGGCTTATGTATAAAAGTATCAGGAATTTAACATATAACAATATCATATTACTCCCAAACCTAAGGCCACACAGCATGCTCCCCGCTCCTCCATCTCTCATGTGTCTTCCTCTCTCCTCTTTCCAGAGAGACTTGTTTCCTGTGTTAGGAAACTGTGCTGACTACTGCATACAACAAGTCCAGAAGAACCAGCCTGCCTCTGTCCATCCATTCTACTCCAGAGCAGACACCACGCATTTAGCAGACTCAATGTGTCACCCTAGTGATGTGGCCATGTTGTCAGCCCCATTTTTCACCTGAACCCAGGAAGGGGACAATATTTGGGAACACAAAAATGGGGTAAATGTTGTGTAAAAAGATCTTGCTTGTCCTTTGTAACTGTCTTGGTTATAAATACAATAAAAGCAGCAAATACCCACAGTAAGCAGGGAGATGGACAGGCATTCCCCTTAACCTAAATCCTAGTGTCTTTTTATTTGAGATCATTCTAAAGCTTGAATAATTCAGGGATACCAGGTACATAAAATCCTAGTGTTACCCTGTTATTTCTCCCCGAAATCTTAGACAGATATAATTCCCCATCTCCTGTTACTTTACTGAGCCTACATCTCTGCTATGGTACTTGCTATGTGACCTCTCTTTTCTTAAGTAAATTGTTCAAAACTTTTGCTTAAGTTGTAGAAGCTTTTATTTGAAAAATAAAGAGGAAGGGGATAGATAAATAAATAAATAAATAAATAAACAAACAAACAAGAATTATCAGCTCACAGAATTTAGTAAACGGGTCAAAACTAACTCTCCTTCAGAAATGATTTGATCCACAGTTCATGAGACAGCCATAGAATGGGATTTGTTCATGATTCTGTGGTCCCATCCTTAACCATTCCTCCATTCCCAGGCCACTGCTCACCTGGATGCTACCCCAGCCGCAGCCATTGTCTCGCTTATTAATATTGGCAGAGAAAACTATCTGATTTATGATCCCCATGACTATCTCCTTGCTTCTCATGAGCTCTAAATAAAAATCCTGACAACTGCGGAATCAACCTCTTCCTAAATGCGATATGAAGACTGACTTTGGGCTGGCTTGTGTGTTTTGCCTGAAGGTTTATTATAGGGAACAAAAAAACATGGACATAAAAAATGGGAAAGAGTTCATTCTCAAAGGAACATCTATTCTGGAATAAGAAGGGAATGATAAATCAGAGACAAGAAAACAAATGTAAGATAACTGTCTCTTCAGCCCCCATGTTTGCTCATCATCCCTGCCAGGGTTTCTGACTCATGCAATGAATGCCTGCTAAAAGGAAAGAGGAATGATGTGTCTGACTAGGGTGGGCTAACCATTGTCTGAATGCTGCTAACATTCCCCCACTGCATCAGTCAGCCTTTCCTTAGAAACTGAGAATTCTGGAATCTGGGATCATTCATTAGCTTAATTAGCTGTATCCTGCACCATACAAACATTTCCCACACATGCTTTTTTTTTTTTTTTTTTTTTTTTTGGTTTTTCGAGACAGGGTTTCTCTGTATAGCCCTGGCTGTCCTGGAACTCACTTTGTAGACCAGGCTGGCCTCGAACTCAGAAATTCGCCTGCCTCTGCCTCCCGAGTGCTGGGATTAAAGGCGTGCGCCACCACGCCCGGCTCCCACACATGCTTTTAAGTTTCCTTCTTTACTAATAATGCTTCTTAGTAAAAGCATCAGGGAAGAGATAATTCATTCCTTGGTGATGTGAAACTCTTACCTCTTGGCCCCTGCACTGAACTCTGCAGATGATGAGGGAAACCTTGCCCATCTTTGGAGATGTTTGGATTAGACTGACAGAGTGGCTGGATCCCTGCCTTAGCAGAGCACACCTGGACAGGTGCTTTTCCATTTTTCTTCTGCTCTACAGAGAACTTAATGCCAAGGTGAAGATGAAGATGATGGCAGTGCAGAGTTGAGCCTCCTAAGCAGGTATTCTTGGTATGAGGCTCAACCTTTTCCTATCCATCCTCAAGGAAGCTTTCTAAACCTGGTGTGGGGTGCAGAACTTGCATAGTCACAATCATTGATTGTCACACGTCCCAGTCAAAGCCACTTAGTTCTCCTTGACCCTACACTGCCTTCCTCACCTCCACCCTACAAAGGAAGGGTAGCCTTAGAGATAGATGAACAAAGTCATGCCATTAGAAAATTCCTTCAAGATTGAATTCTCTTGAGGTCAACTTTGTAGTTCTAAAAAAAAAAATCACAATTCACTATTTTTCTTCACTAGAATAAGTTCATTCTGGCTACTTATAAAATTAAAAGCCAAGAAAGGCAACATTGCTAGGAGTTCAGCAAAGATAGACTTTCAGATTCAGCATCACTGGTACTAAAATATACTGTTGGGTGGGAAAGAGATGGTTCAGTGGGTAAATGTTTGCTACATGGTGAGCCTGACAACATGACTTCAATCCCCTGATCTCACTAACTTCACAAAATTGTTTATTGATCTCTGACCTCCACACATGTGCCATATGCCCTGACTCTCACATGGCCACACTCACATATCATACACATACAGACACGGGGGATAGGGAGGGACGAAGAGAGAGAGAGAGAGAGAGAGAGAGACAGAGATGGAGACAGAGATAGAGACAGACAGACAGACACAGAAAGACAGAGAGGGGAGAATTAAATACTCAGATATAGAAACATAATATGTACATACAACATAAATATTAAAACTATATAATTTTGTTTTAAGGCAACCATGAAATTTATTTCATGGCTTGAAAATTAGTAAATAGATTGGAAATCAGGTCTGAAATTCAAAACAACAACAGCAGGTTGATTTGTTTATATGATAAACAAATAACAAAACATAGATGAGATGTGGGAATGACACCAGAAAAAACCCACAAGGACATTAGTGGCTGATAAGTTGTTCCTCCACTTATTTAATTCCACTAGACATAGGCTGTCACCCTGTACTAAAATATGATCTGCCACAATAGCACTTGGAAAGATCCAAAAGTGTTAATCAATGTTAAGGGCAGAAGGCTAGACCAAACAACAGTAAATTACCTTCCCGAGAGCTGCAGCTTCCTTCTGGCCTGATGTGAAGATGGTAGGAGAAAAATAATGGGCACCATGGGACCCCTACTGGGACAGGAGAAATGTAATAGATGTGCCAGGGTAAGCTATCATCAGGATGCAATGGGAAATTGAGTACGCTTCTTTCAAAGTGTCAGTTTCTGAGAAGAACTGGAAATAGACATGATCTACAGGAAAATGGGGCTTACTATCTGAGCTATGCTAAAATAGTTTTATCTTTTAAACAAACAATAACTTCTAATGTCTGAGTTTTCAGAGTAAAAAGTGCTCATTGAGTATATTTTCCTCAATGTTTGAAGGTAAAAATTACTAAATCTCATTAGCAAAAACCAGTGACTAAGTATTCTAATATTTTCCTTCCTTTCTTACTAGTATTTATTGCTTGCTTTTTGTAAAGTCTTTTTAGAGAAGTTATGGAAATTAGAGAAAATATAAAAAGATTTCAAGATAAATTCTAATTGTATCAGCAAATTGTAACCACTGTTAATGTCATAATTGATTAGCTCCCAGTATTTTACCACGTATTTTTGCATAGTTTTATATACAATGCTAACATTTCTTCCCCACCTCTTCAAATTACCATCACTCAAGTCATCATTTCTTTTGCAAGTCGGTGGGACAAAAGACCAAATGGAAGCAACTTGAGAATGGAAGGGTTCATTTGAATTCACAGTATGAGAGTATCATTAACCATAGTAGCAGAAGGAATACTGGTGGAAGGAAGCAGGTAGTCAAATATTGTTCACAGTCAAAAAACAGAGAGATGAACTCTCTCCTTCACTTTCTCCTTCTTACTGGTTCTAGGACTCCAGCTCAGGGATGCTGCAGCCAACAATTAGGGTGGCTCTTCCTACTGCAATTAACCTATCTACACATCAGAGGCCTTCCAAGAGGCTGATATAACCTATGCAATCTCACAGGTGAGCCCAGACATTGGTTTCCTAAATGACTCTATAGCAGTCCTGTCAAGCTGACTATCAATGTTAACAGCCAGAAACTCAGCAAGTCACCTTGGACATTTACCATTGATAAATGAAAATTTACGTTTATGTAAGAACCTTGGTCTGAATATTGACCACAGCTTGGTTTGTACTACACAAGGGTTGTAAATACCCAAACACCTTTTAACATCTGAAATGTCAAGGGAAATGTAGTACCATCACAGTGCAGACACCAATCAGAAACTCAACAGAAACTACAGTGCATCTCAATACTTAAGAATGCTGAGTTAAAAAGCTCAAACTGACTTACTTATTGTTTGATTCATATAGCATCCAGGAACCTAAAGAGGTGGAGAACACACCAGTAGTGGTCATGAGGTGGGCAGGGAAGTGCCACTGTCTAAAACAGAAGGCAAGAGGTCTGTCTCATGACAAAATTAGTCTGTCTCTTGACTGTGGTGGAGGTTGCAAGACATGAATGTGTCTATGACAAAATTAACGGCAAAACTACAAACACATTCAATGAGTACATTCAAAGTTAGTGAGTGTTGAGTTGAGTCAGTGCATGGATTCTATTCATGTCATTTCCTTTTGACAATATCTTGTAGTTGTACAGGGTGGTGCTGGTCAGGGCTAGGTAAATAGTGAAAAAAAACCCTAAAGCAACTCTATTCTTACAATTACTTATAAACCTACAACAAGCTTAAAATGCTCAATATATGCTATCTAACTCTCTGAAGATGTCCTTACATAACATAATGTAAAACTAATAATGAAAACATTTAAAATTATAATAAAGAAAACCAAAATGGATTCAAAATATAGTATGAACATTTTTACCATGTAAGCATACTTTAGATGGAAAGGTCTATAAACATAATTTGGATGCCTAAATAATTACTTGTTACACAAACATTATTCATCTAAACAACTCTCTAATACTGGATATTTAACATTGAGCTATGTGCAATGCCAACTGTTTACAAAACATAGTTCAGAGACCTATGCACATGAAAGCATCTCATTTCAGAGTAGCTCCTCAGAAAATATCTCTTAAGGTGAAATATTAACATTTGTAATGTAAAACTAAGGTCTTGTGGTTGAATATATTGGGAAATGCTTTTTGCATTCTGGAAATTATCAATCTTTAATAGATAACTGTTTGTTCTGAATCACCCATAAGCAACAATATAATCAAGTTGTTTAAATTTTCTCTAAATAAAAGTCCATGGCAGACTAAAGATTATTGCCAAATCCTTGACTCTCATCTCTTCACTCTCCTAAGCTCAATGTGCTTAAAGTCTATTGGATAAATTAAGTTGTGCTACTTTTTAAGCACCAACCTGAAGAGACTAATCGACCCTGTGCATGTCTTTGTGGTTTTGTGTGTGTGTACATGTGTGTGTGTGTGTGTGTGTGTGTGTGTGTGTGTGTGTGTGATTAGGTATCTTCCTCAATTATTCAACACATTAACTCTTTAAAAATATTTTTTATTTTATATGTAAAGCTGTTTTACCTTCCTGCATGTCTGTGAACCACATGCACACATGATGGCCTTGAAGGCCAAAAGATGACATTTGATCCTTTAGAACTTGAGTTACATACTGTACAAGTTAGTTTTATGTCAAATTGACACAAGCTATATGGCAACCCTAAATAAGACACATACCATTGTGAACTTCAAACCTAAGTCCCCTGGAATCACATTCAATGTTCCTAATCACTGAGCCATCTCTCCATTCCTGTACCTAATTTTTGATAGGACTGCTCACTAAATCTGGTGTTCACAGATTGGCTACACTGGCTGGCCAGAAAGCTCCAGAAATCTGCTGGTCTTTTCTGTATAACATGAGGTTACAGAGTAAGGTGCTTGTCACACAAACATGATGCCCTGAGTTCAGATTCCCAACAACCACATGGAAAAAAGTTTATCACACAAATCTTCTAATCCTTTCCAAACAGTTCATAACTATTCAAACATATGAGCCTAAAAAAGCCAATCTCATCCAAACTACCAATACTTGTAAAGTGTTTAGTATGGTATCCGATATTTTGTAATAGTTCAGCAATAATTTTATCAACCCCATCACTAGACAACTGTGGCTATATTATATGAATGAGAAATTACTGTTAAAATATATATATTTACTTACTTTTTCTCATACTTTTGAGATTCAGATTGTCAAGTTGCTTTCTACAAAATATGCAACATTTTATATCCATTTTTCAGGGTTAAAGGTTGAGGAACCATCTTATTCTAGAACATGGTTGATGAGCTTTTATTGTAATAAGTCATAGAGTAATTAATTTGGGTGTCATGGGACAGTTTTTATCACTACTCACCTACAGTAGCGCTGCATCAGAATAGCCCCGGGTAATTTGTGAAAGAATAGACAAGAAAACTATTAACAGACATAGGCTGCTTTTAGACTATAGGGCTTAGCATTTTCAGTGTCTGTACTAGATGTTAAATCAAGAGAGCATTTATCATGTCCTAATAGCAGAGTTGAGACTGTGCAAAGCTATCTGAGATTTACCGTATGACATGCCCCATGGGCCTTGTCCTTCTAGGCAAAGTGGATATTCTGCTAGGTGTAGAGATGAGTGTAATTTCAACTATTTCATGTCACTTCCTGCAAAATTGGCTGCATCAGCTGCTTCTACAAACTTTAATTGGTCGTGATCTATGCACAAGGCACATACTCTAGTACTTGGTTAAGCCAGCAATTGGGAAAGTCAGCTCTTTTCTTTTGAAGCAAAAGTGATTTGGATTATTTTTAAAGCACGAAGTGGATATTTCAAGTTAACTAAGCAAGATGTAATTACTAAATATAGGCTGTGTGCTTTAACAGAAAAAGGGCTTATGTGAGCAAAGGAAGGCCTGGGCTCTTCTTGTTATAGCTTCTAACCAGCTCCAGTACTGGGGTGAAGTCATATCTCTTAGTCTAGGCATGATTTTAACAATTCCTTCTTTAGCTGCCTAATAGCATTTAGAAAAATATCAAATACCAAATACAATTTATAAACCTTGTAATATGGTTAACGATACGTCGTCTCTCAAGAATAAAAACTTCTTATAGGTAGGAGTCATGTCTTTTTAAAATCCTCGTTTCTTTTCTTTTTTTAGATTTATTTTATTTCTTTTAAAGTGTGTGTGTGTGTGTGTGTGTGTGTGTGTGTGTGTGTGTGTGTGTGTGTAAGTAGGTAGGTAGGTGCATTAAGTGCAGGCATCTTATAACAGAAAGCAGTTGAATCCCCTGTAGCTAGAGTTGCAGGGACTTGTGGGTTGCCTGGTATGGATGCTGGGAATCAAACTTCAGTCCTATGGAACTGCTGTATGTGATTTTAAGCAGTGATTCATCTCTCCAGCCCCTCCCTTCTTGATCCCATACTTGAACACACTGAATGTTTTACCATCATTTGCAAAATAAACATCTAAATGTATGGGAAAACTTTATAAACTCAATGATTAAGGCAGAAATTACAATGAAGTTTATTATTATGAAGCCAATCAATATATTTTGAGAGACAGTTTTACAAAAACATTTATTTATGTGAGTAATCTCACTGAGCCATCATCCAGGCTTCTCCGGTTCTATGTGGCCATGATGCACTGGATCCAATCATTATTCTGTTTATGTTCAGAGAGCACATTTGATCATATGTGTTGGCCCTATTTCTAAATGTAACAATGACCTTTTTTGAATGCCATATACATAATTGTCTTTTGCAGCCTTTGAAACAGCAACGATGAAGAAAACACTACTGTTGTAATTCATCCTGGTGTTGCCTTTAAGAGTAACAAACATGTAATAAACCTAAGATGAAATTGAATTAGATGGATGTTCAAATGCACACCTGTAAAGTTATCTCAATATAGTTGATACTTTAAAATATTATTTAGCAAGCAGATTTGTTTAGCTTTTATTTTATTTTATTTTATTTTATTTTATTTTATTTTATTTTATTTTATTTTATTTTATTTTTTGAGACAGGGTTTCTCTGTGCAGTCCTGGCTGTCCTGGAACTCACTCTGTAGACCAGGCTGGCCTGGAACTCAGAGATTCACCTGCCTCTGCCTCCCAAGTGCTCGGATTAAAGGCATGCACCACCACTGCCTGCTTGTTTAGCTTTTATACTGGGCCATGGTGCTTTTTCTTTGTTAAGGTTGGCCTCTTGTGAATGAAACTTAAACCCTTAGACATCTTTGGAATTTTTTACCCATGAACAAATAAAGACATTGAAGTCATCATATTCATTGTTACAATTCTTTCCATATTATACATAAAGTGTGAAGAATTGGTCAGCAGCTTGCAAGTGAGCATTTCTCCCAAAAGACCTTTTAGAAGAAAAGATCTTTGTGGGTATGACTGTTGAATAATGGATGTACTTAATGGGGTATGTGCTACTTTTAATGCAAACAGCACCTTCTACAATCCTGTGGGTTTCAGTGAGTTCTGTTGCATGAATGGCATCAGTCCCTATTAGAGCTGTCTTCGGCTGCAAAGAGGGAACAGCCTAGATCAGGATTTAAGGGTTCATAGAGATTACTGTTCAGAAGTGACCTTTGTACCTCTGAATGTGCAAGAAGAGGAATACCACTGTGTTTTCAACTTTCCCAACACAGCAGGGCACTGGCTATCTAAAGGACAGGAGGTTTTGTAGGGGCCGTTCTGATGCTAAGGTCCTGTTCCCCAATTGGTTCTTGATTTGTTAGTAAAGAAAGCCATAGACCAATTACTAGACTGTAGGTATAGGAGGGACTTCCAGGTCCCTGGAGGAAAAGAGAAATGCAAGGGAGAAGAGAGTTCGCCAGGCTTCTGATAAGAGTAAAGTTGACCAGACATGTAAAGGTGTTGGCAGAGTGGTGGTCTGTTGGGGATATAATTAGCAACTGAAGTTTAAGGCAGATGAAAGAAGCAGAGATAAAAATAGTATTAAGGGCATGCTTTTTTAGCTGGGAGATAGTAGTACCCAGGAATAAAGGCAAATTGAAAAGGAACAGCTGTGTGTGTGTGTGTGTGTGTGTGTGTGTGTGTGTGTGTGTGTATCAATGGATTCAAGAGAAGGTGGATGGGGGCTGGTAGCCTATTCCTGGAGCTAAGGCAGGGTAGCAAACCTACATGCAACAAGGTTTGAGTCAAACAGTGTTTTTTCTTATAGGTAAAGTTGCATATATCTACACTAGGAACTTTTGATTCTTCTCCTCTGAAAGAATCAAGGCATAGGATAGACTTTCTGGTGTGCACACATGAATCAATGACTCCAAGATAGTTTCTACCATCTTTGTTTATGTGCTTTTATACAAATATGATTAGAAGNCATGCAACAAGGTTTGAGTCAAACAGTGTTTTTTCTTATAGGTAAAGTTGCATATATCTACACTAGGAACTTTTGATTCTTCTCCTCTGAAAGAATCAAGGCATAGGATAGACTTTCTGGTGTGCACACATGAATCAATGACTCCAAGATAGTTTCTACCATCTTTGTTTATGTGCTTTTATACAAATATGATTAGAAGCTGATTTTACTGTTGTTGTTGCTGCTGCTGTTGTTGTTATTTTTGCTACAAGTGTATCTCCCATAAAAATCTTGTAATGTAGAGTATATGTTATTATTCTTCACTGGAAGGAGAGCAAACAAGGGAGGTAAAGAAACTTTAAGGAGCTATGTTAATTACTACCCTAACACATACTTTTCTAATTTATGTCAAATTTCACTGTATAGTTAGGAGGAATGAAACATGGACACGTTGTATATTTCCTTCAGTTCTTTGGATGTTCCCTCCTTGCTCAAATACCAGTCAGGATTCCTGGATTGTATATTGTGGATCCAGAAGCTCAGATAAGGAGTGACTCAAGGTCATGTAACCTATCAGAAATGGGATCAGGTAGCACTGGAAATGTATTAGACCACGAGTGAAAACCTTAAGCCTTGTTTCACACTATATAATTTTCAAATATAGTAAGGATAAAACATCTTTACAGTCAGAATCCTGATTGAGTGAGAGTGGTGATCTCCAGCATGGAGTGTTCCATACCATATATTCTAGCCTAACAAAAGACAAAATTCAAAATAGAGTTTCTACTGAATTTGTATCATTTCATATCATCATATTGTCAGAAAGATGAAGTTGAACCAGGGGCTGATTGCATTCATCTCTGTTGGAAACAGACATGCCCAGAAATCAAATTTTACTAGTTGTCTGGTGTCCTTATGCACAATCATGTTGACATGTGAAATTAACCACAACACACCCATATATTCACATACATTATGCCCTTAGAATTTTGCTATATTTATTAACATTATCTCTTGACGTATATATCCTTTTATGGACTCATCAAATCATTTATTTTTTGACACATTTTAAGATAAATTGCAAATGCTAGAACACTTCTTCCTAGGCACTTCATAAGTATCATTCACTATACATATATATGTTTACAGTTTTTCTTTTAATATGAACTCTGCACATAATAATGTCTATATGCCTAAAATGATTAACCCATAATGTGTGATGAGCTGGACATTGAGGCACATGCCTGCAATCCCAGAGTTTGAGAGGTAAAGGCAATAGTGTCAGGAGTTCAAGTTGTAGGATGTCCAAGGTTAGCCCAGGGTGTATCATGTCCAAAAATGGCCTGGGGTGTATAATATATCTTCTCCTGTCAAACCCCTTTTTTGTTGTTTGTTTGTTTTTTGTTTTTTTAAGACAGGGTTTCTCTGTATAGCCCTGGCTGTCCTGCAATTCACTTTGTAGACCAGGCTGGCCTTGAACTCAGAAATCCGCCTGCCTCTGCCTCCCAAGTGCTGGGATTAAAGGCATGCGCCACCACGCCTGTCAAAATCCTTTAAAATTACAGAACACTGACTTCAGAATATTTCTTCAGGCTCTTTACAGCCAATAATCACTCTCATATCCCAGTATCAGAAGCTATTGCTATTCTATCTTTCCCCATTTTGTTCAACATATATATGTGTACACACACACACACACACACACACACACACACACACACACACACATATATACACACACACGCACACATGCACACACACGCACACACAAATATATATATGGCTGTTTCCTGTTAATTTGCGGCATTTTAAGATTTTAAGTTTACTTTCTAAATTTTGACATCTTTCAGGTCAAGATTTATAATGTTAAAGTAGTTTATCATTTTAATTCTGATAATAATTTGCATAAATCCATCCATATCATATGGATTTCTTTATGTAAGCTTAATTTTTTCCAGTGTACTGTGTCTGTTTGGTGTGATAGCTTGTTATTTATTCTATTTATCATCTATCTATGTATCAATGCATCTATCTATCTATCTATCTATCTATCTATCTATCTATCTATCTATCTATCTATCTATCTAATCTACCTATCTATTCTTTCCTTTACTTGCTAGTATTCAGTTTTAGGAGTATACCAAAGTTGGCTTGTTCTCCATGGCTCTTTCAGTCTGAGCTATGATAAGTATAAAATGACTCAGGTTTCTGCTACAAGTCATTTGTGAATTTCTGTTCAGTTTATTCCTGTTTTTCTTATTTGGGGGAATGTGTTTAGTTATACAAGCAGTAGCATGAACAGTTCCAAAATAGCACTCCCATCTACATCATTGCCAACAGCATATGAAAGGCCAGTTGCTCCACAGCTGTATTAACATTTAGAGTCAAGCATCTTAATTTTAGCCACTCTGGAGGGCACAGAGTCATTTCATGTTATAATGTGCATTTCACTCATGACTAATAATGTTGAACACTTTGTCTTATGCCTATGGGCCATGAATATGTCTTCTTTTATGAATAGTTCATTCCAATCCTTTATTCAATTTTGCATGGGGACAGGGATTTTTTTTTCTTGCGTCTGGTATTTCTACTCATTATAATCTGACAATATTTTCTCCTAGCATGTGGCTTTTGTATTCATTCTACCAATAGGCACCTCTTGATAAATAAACATTCTTAATATTAAACACACTAATTTATCTTTTCTTATAATTATAGCCATCTGTGATTTCTCTAGGAAGTATTTTATTGTCTTAGCCTAGTTGGTTCTATATGGGCAGACAATATGGGCTGCGTATGGTCAAAAGCAGAAATGGCCTTTAAATGACCAGTATACAATTTAAATTTACTTAACACAAATTTTATGACTTTTTTGGGTTGTAACTTGACTGTATGTCTTCCAGGTATAAGCTTGGCAGATGAGAGAGTAATGTCACATCATCAAAAGGACCAGCATACATGGTAGAAGACACACTGTTATGTTCTACTGTAAAGGGTTTTGCAGTTTATGCATAAAATAAGCTTCATTTTATTTCATAGGATATTCAGCTGCTCCCACTTGATTGATTGTTGGGAGTGTTCTTTCTCCACATTTTTTTTCTTTGATATCTTCAGTGGAATTCATGTACGTGTGTTTCTGGGTTGCATATCTGCTATGTTACACTGGTTACTAAATGTGTGTCAGAAAAACCACTAGTATGGCTTTTTTTGGTTTTTTGCAAGATTAGCTTGGCTATGCAGCATCTTTGCATTTCTATATAAATATTCTCAGAAATACTTGTTGTGCCATTACCTTTATCAACAAGTCTATTTAGGTACAAGGAATATTTTAACAATGTATACATTTATTTCCAATTTGTGCATATTTTAATGACCATTGGATCTCTTTTGTTGTTATTGTTAAGACTGTATAGCTCAGGGTGGTGTAGAACTCACAGTTTTCCTGCCTTGGTCTTACTGGAGTTGGATTATAGGCAGCACCTCCATGCCTATCTTTAGAAGTCTTCTGAGCTTTGTAATACAGAGGCGTTCCATCTTATTTGTTCAGTTTATTCCTAGATATTTTAGTTTAATATAAAAGAGATTACTCCTAAAATTTTATTTGCAATGGGTTTTTTTTTTGCTACTATATAAATATCCAGGTGGGTTTGGTATATTAGCCTTGTACTCAAAACTTGATAAACTCACTCATTTCTTCTGGTTGATTTTCTATTCTTTAGGAAAATCAATATAAATAATAATTTCTAGCCTACAGATAGTACTAACTTCTGGTACCAACTTCTCCTGTCTAATTTTAATCACTCAATTAATTTTTTTGAATTATCACAATATATTTCGACTTTTTTCCATCTTGTAGTGATTGTCTAATATTAAAGGATAAATTTGGTATTTTTTTCATAAATGTCCTTTATGAAAGTGAGGAGGTTTCCTCCATTTTTAATTTGCTTGGAAATTCATTCTGGGTAGATTTCTAGTCTCATAATTTGTTTTCATGTTGAGGAACAAAAACTCATTTCCCTTTTTATTTTATTACTGATTTAACACATGTTAACAAATTGCATTTTAGAGTATTAAACACACACTACACATCTGAGAGAAACTGTAGTGGGTACAGTTTTTTTTTTTTCTTCTGTATTTTCACTGAATATACTTCTTGAGCAAACATAGCTTATGGAACTTTTCTGTTTTTACTCTTGGGAGTTCTTGGTCTTTTCTTCTCCATGTCTTTGTCAATGTTCTTTTTGAAACATTTATTTCCTATCTATATGCATCAATCCATACAGTGAGTTAAAAATAGTTATTTTCTGAGGTATTTTATACAATCATTGTTTGATATATTCTTTAAATATTTCCTAGAATTGTCTAGTAAAACCAGTGGGTTCTAGAATTCACTTTTGTAACAATATATTTGATAAATTTATTTCTTTTTATTTATTTGTGTTTTGACTCATCCATGTCAGTGTGGCCAAATATTACATCTTTTTTTTTTTTTTTTTGCCTGATTTTATCCAAGTAGTAGAATTTGTTACTATAGAAGTGTTTGAAAGGTATCTTAACAGTTGAGACCATCTTACAGTGTACCTGCATTCAGTTTCCAGCCTGTCTTCAATAGCCTGTAATTCAGGCTCTAAGAGATCTGACAACTTCTGGTGTTCTTTGAGGACAGTGCACAGACATGGACTTTCTTACTATTTGGATTTTGTTTCTTCAGTGTCAATGTGGTCAAATGTCATGTTTTAAGGTTTTTGCCAGCCATTCCCTTAGAAATATTTTTCTTGTCTTATTCCTTCCATGATCTATAGATTATTTAGAAGTTTATTGTCCAATCTCAAGGTATTTGGGATTTCGTTAGAACTTGATTGTTTGCCATTTTTATTTTATGTTCATTGTGGTCAGAAATAATTCTCATTTTTATGTCAATCCTTTTATATTTATTAAAATGTGTTTTTATGCTCAGAACGTGACTGTGCTGTTGAATGCACTTGTGAAAACCTTGCACAGTATGGTTATGGGATGGAATTCTATAGGAAATTAGACACACATGAAAAGATTTTTGTTTTAGTCTTTACTGAATTTTTGGCCCAGTTTTCTTATTAATTATTGAAAGAGAATTGTCTAAGACTCCAACATCATAGTATTAACAGTTTATCCCTTTGGATATGTTAGCTATTGTTTATTCTATTTTTACTTCTGTCAGTTGTTCCACATTCATATGATCCTTCAAGCATGACCGTGATCTTAAACTCTTGTATTTCTGGTGTAATTTTAGTATATTCAGCTCTTTTAATAGCGAGCTTCACAACCTGAATCTTTGTTGTGGCTTTTCTCATACCACATAGATAGACATCCCTTCTCTTGTTAAGTTCTGCTTTCAATTAGAGAGTCACCACCACTAATATTTTAGGTAATTTTTATGTGTTGGGGTTTAGATATGTCATTTTGTTTTGTTTTTAAGTTTCCTCTAATCATTATGAATTCAATCATATCTTTTTAATTCTGCTTCATGTTCATAATTTGTGATTTTATACATTAAGATGTAGCTTTTACTAATTAAATTTTTACTCCAAACTCATTTAATATATGTACTCTTTAAGAAAGACTAACATTCTTACAGTACTAGGTCATTTATGACATAATTTATACATATTCCTTCTCTAAGTCCTTATGGTCTTTATTCACATATTATTTACAATTGTAAAAGTGATCTCATATGTTTAAGGCTTTAATGCTAAAATTTGTATTATCCCTAAAATTTGTATTATCCCTAAAATTTTAGTGGGATTCTTAAAATTATGCCTTTTCATTTACTTTTAACATGAGAAGTATTGGTTTCTGCATTATTCTTTATTTGTATACTTACTATTTTTGGTCAAATATTTTGTCCTATGCCAGAACAATCTCCCAACACTTAGAGCACTGATTTTGTGTTGTATCTGATTGGACTGGCAAACACATTCCGAATATTTCTAATAACCAGTACAGTAAACATTTACAATTGTTTCCAATTATTCTCAAAATGACTAGGCATAGCTATCTCAATCTTTCTTCCTTGTATTAACTTTAGAAATTAATCTATTGAAGCATGACTTTGAACGATAAGGACACCAATGGATTTGAATTTCCATTTTTCTATTTCACATTAATTTATTTTCTTATTAATCCAATGTTATTAGTATTTAAAGTGATTGGTTTCTATAGTGCTTTGAATGAAATTGTCCTACATATGCTCTGGTTATTTAAACACTTAGTCCCCAGCTATGGCACTGTGGTTTTCCAGCTGATGGCACTATTTGGGTGGTTTCAGGGGTACAGCCTTGTTGGAGGGAGTATGCCAACTTGGGGCAGTATTTGAGAATTTACTGCTTCCTTACTACTATTTCCCTCTCTATGTTTTGCCCTTGTGGATCAAGACATCAGCTTTTAGCTTTCTATATCTGCTGCCATGTTCTCCAGCCATCTGGGACTCTAACATTCCATAACTATAAGCTAAAGTAAACTCTGTCTTCTATAAGCTGCTCTGGTGTTTGGTTATGGTGTTTTATCAGAGCAACAGATGAGTAAATAATGCACTGTCCTGTCTTTAGCCTTAACTCTCTCTGTTGTTTAGGTTTTGAAGGTGATGTCTATCCATCAATATCTTGCATCATTTCTTGGTTGGCTTATGTATGGCGTTTTGCAAGCCAGGCTCACAGAGTTTGGGGTGTGTGTGTGTGTGGGGGGCAATATTGTTGTTATGACTCCCATAATAATTTTTTGTTACAGCTCACCAGAACTGAGTGCTATCAACCACCAAACCTCCTGTCTCACATTCTTAGAGATTAGAAAACTGGAATATTGGTGCTGACAGTGTTTAAAGACAGCAAGGAAAGGCTGTGTTCCAGACCGTTCTTTTAGACTTGTTGGTGGCCATCTTCTTGTATCTCTACTTTCTATCTTTCCTCTATGTGCACTTGCTTCTGTGTCTGATTTTCTCCGTTTAATAAGGATGCTTGCTGTTGATTAGTGAGCCACTCTGCTCCCGCATATTTTCATCTTACTTATTTACACCCCCCCAAGGGTTAGTTTTAAGTGATTTCTTGACACAATGCAGATGATCTGGGACAGAAATATCATGAGAGATTGCCTAGATTAGGTTGGCCTGTGAGCATGTCTGGGAGCCGGTAATATTACTATATTACTTGATTGTGTTAATGGAGGAACCACCTCTGTTAGTGGTGCCATGCCATAGACAGGACATCCAGAAGTGTGAATGCATTATGGATGTGATATGACTAACTCCCTCAAGCTCCTACCCCTGTGATTTTTCTGCTCTGATGAATCTAAACTTAGAAGAACTGTGAGCTAAAACAAACCATTTCACCCATAAGATGCTTTTGTCAGTGCATAACAAGAGAAATGAAACTAAGACAATAACATAGGTCTGAAGAAAGGAGGATCTTGGTCTCAGTAGATGAATTTGCTAGAATAGGTAAACCCATTGTCAGACTTTAAGGTCATGTGTGTTAACAAATGTTCTTCTGTCAGGCCATGCACAACTAATACACTGGCCTATTTTAAGTTGATGGATATCAGTATCCAATTCTTCTTCTCAGATGAAGAGAGAGATGATTCTACTAATTCCTGAAACTGGGAAGTGGTGTGATTGTATATTGTGTATGTGAATAGAGCTAGATATTTTAGTGAACAACCCAAGGGAAAGAGTATCTATACAATGCTACTCTAGACCAGTGTTTATCAACCTGGTGATTTCAACCCCTTTAGGGGTCACATATCAGATATTTACTTCACAATTCCTAACATTAGCAAAAGTACAGTTATGAA
The DNA here is from genome assembly GCA_902729485.2 of Mus minutoides. Classification (NCBI taxonomy): domain Eukaryota; kingdom Metazoa; phylum Chordata; class Mammalia; order Rodentia; family Muridae; genus Mus; species Mus minutoides. The sequence continues at coordinate 72,868 of LR751056.1, read as the reverse complement.
GTAGCAGTAAAAATAATTTTATGGTGAGGTATTACCACAACATGAGGAACTGTATTAAAGAGTCACAGCATTAGTAATGTTGAGAGTCACTGATCTTGACTGGAACTGATTAGGAATGAAAACAGAACTGTTATTCCCAGATTGTGAGCTCTCCACAGACCACTAAGGCCCACCAGGAGTCCAACTCACATGCAAAAGCAAGGAGTCTTCATTCAAGCTTGAGCTTGGACCCTCCAACCTCTCCAGCACAATGCGTGGTGTGGAGAGTTCTGAGCTGCTACAAGCTTTGCCTATTTATCATAGTTGTTATAGTGGGATAAGAGACATTCCAACTTGACAGGTGCATGATTAGTTGACATTTGCTTGGCATATTTCTATTGGCTACTAATAATTTCAGCTTGGTACGAACAATGGTTGCTAGCTTCATCTATTTTTAAGACAGTAGATACTTTCCCTTTAAGAACCGATTTGTTGTTGCTAAGGGTGGAGTGGCTATTTGCTCAAGAGACCTGTTGCCAGGGTTACATGGTTCCTAGAACAAGTTGTTTTATTTCCAGAAGCTGAGTTCATTCAGAGGGCAAATTAATCATAAAATGGAGTCTGAAAGCAAAATGGAATTTGTTATGTTAAACTGGGCCCTTCAAGAATAGTTCGAATATATTATAGGAGTTTCTGGATCAGAGCAAAGGTGGTCTACTGGTCTCTTATCTGATTGTCAGAAAAGAATGACAGGCACGATTCTACAGACTTGTAATATAGCTAAAGCAATAACAATTATTCATTCTTCTTAAAGTATCATTTTTATTTTTTTGTGTTTGAGAACTTGTGTTTAACAATCTTCTCTTGGTATATGGGTCAGCAAAAATAGCGAGAACTGACAGCAACAATCACTATTTATAACAGTTACAATTATATGGTAGCATTAGATCCCGCACTGAGTTTGTCATATTTCTAGAGTCAGACACTTATTAAGTACTATGAGGACCAAGAGGTTCTCCACCTAGGTTATCTCCACAATAACTCTCAGTCTCACTGTTGACAGGAGATGTTGTTTATCACAATCACTATAGTCTACCCTTAGGTCTTCTTAAGTTGCTGTAGATCCCAAACAATGAAGAGGGTAAGTTTGAGTTGTATTGTTTTGGTTTTTATCTGCTGGTTTGTTGTTGTTATTCAATACAGGGTTTCTCTGTATAGCTCTGGCTGTCCTGGAATTTGCTCTGGAGACCAGGATGGCCTTGAACTTAGAGACCCATTTGCCTTTGCTTCACAGTGCTGGGATTGAAGGCATGCACCACCACCTTCTGGCTAAATTGGAGGTTTTAGTTCAAGCTACTCAATTAATTGAGATCTAATAGATAAAGCTTCAACCCCATACAATCTTCATTTAAGTTACTAAGGCTAAAATACAATTACTTTATTTCTTGAGTGTGATATTTAGATTAGACCTTATTCTCCTTCTGGAACCAAGGTTCTTGAAGGAAGGACTGTCTCTTTCTTTTTTTTTTTTTTCTTTTTTTTTATTAGATATTTTCTTCATTTACATTTCAAATGCTATTCCCTTTCCTCTCCAAAAGTTCCCTATACCCTCCCTCCCATCCTGCTCCCCAACCTACCTACTCCCACTTTCTGGCCCTGGCATTCCCCTGTACTGGGGCATATGATTTTCACAAGACCAAGGGCCTCCCCTCCCATTGATGGCTGCCTAGGCCATCCTCTGCTACATCTGCAACTAGAGATATAAGCTCTAAGGGGTACTGGTTAGTTCACATTGTTGTTTCTCCTATAGGGTTGCAGACCCCTTTAGCTCCTTGGGTACTTTCTCTGTCTCCTTCATTGGGGACTCTGTCTTCCATCCAACAGATGACTGTGAGCTTTCACTTCTGTATTTGCCAGGCACGGGTATAGCCTCACAAGAGACAGCTATATCAGGGTCCTGTCAGCAAAATCTTGCTGGCATATGCAATAGTGTCTGGGTTTGGTGGTTGTTTACAGAAAATGTGGAGTACAATGGAGTACTACTCAGCTATTAGAAACAATGAAATTCTTAGGCAAATGGATGGATCTGGATGATATCATCCTGAGGGAGGTAACCCAATCACAAAAGAACACACATGATATACACTCACTGATAAGTAGATATTAGCCCAGAAACTTAGACTACCCAAGATACAATTTGCAAAGCACATGAAACTCAAGAATAAGGAAGACCAAAGTGTGGATACTTCATTCCTTCTTAGAATGGGGAACAAAATACCTATGGAAATACTTACAGAGACAAAGTTCAGAAGGAAGGACTATCCAGAGACCACCCCACCTGGGGACTGTCTCTTTCTTGATCATCATTACAGCTTTAGAATGTTCTAGAATGCTGTCAGGAAGATGGTATCACTTTGCTCATTAAGTAAACCAAAACTATTCCATCCTTGCTAAAATAATTGATTTGGGGTAAAAGTCTCAGTATTGCAGTGTAAAACACAAGGCTGCTATCATCTTACTCCTGATCACATTTGCAATCTTAGTGAAAGTTTTCTTCTTGATTCTTTCCTAAGTTTCTCTTTTCATGTATCACAGTCTAGAAGCATTCAGATCATTAGCTCAAGACATCCATAAAGCATTTAACTGGGTGCTATTATTTCCCTTTTTGTGGATGAAGACACTAAAGTACATAGTTTTGACTCCAAGTCATGCCCCAGTCTCCTCATGTGACAGTTTCCCCCTCAGTGCTCTGCCTACACTTTGTAGTCCATGATCTCTCAGGCATCTGGGGAACCCAGCTTCCCTCATTGTACATGACTAACTTCTACTCATCGTTGGGAGTCAGTTCATATATGCTCTAGACATCTTTCCTAGTTTCCCCATGATAGGATGGATTATGGGCCCTTCTATGTAATCTTAACATTTTCTAGGCACTTTTCTATGACTGTATTTGACATGTTTCTGCAAGTTTTATTTGTTTTGTGCTCCACTGCCATTGCTAGCTCCCATAAATGAAAAGCACTATTTGTTTCAATCCCTGAAAAACAGGCCAGAATTTTGCACACTAACTAGGCTCTATCAGCCATGCCTGTTTATTGATCACTTGAAGTGGAACAAATCAATATTGAAATGCATTGTTAAATGCACATTGGATTTTGAAGGATTAGTAGAAGGGTTGAAAAATCTGTCAATATTTTTCATATTGACTACATGTTAAAATGATAATAAAATCAATCAATCCCATTCAGTCTTAGATTTTAATTGTGGCTACTAGATAATTTTGATGGCATATAGTTTTTTTCTAGGGGCACACAATGGTATTGTAGTGCCATTCAGCAATATAAAGCCATCAATAAATCTTTGTTAAAAGAATAGATACTTAAAGGTGTGGTGCATAACCGTCCTCCTAGATTTGCATTCTTTGATTTTTCTCTATTACGTTCAGATAGTCTGCTATCAAATACAGCCTAGTGCATGTCTCTCTATGTACCTGTACTATGTGTGCTCAGACTGTTGATGGGCAGCAAGATAGCCAGTGCATGAAGTCTTAGTATGTAACCATGGGCAAGAGTCTAAGTTTCATTTCCCAGATGGAGGTTATCACAATGCTGATGATATGATCATTTTTTGTGATTCCTTTGGTCAAATTCCATGTGGGTCAAATAAAGGTGTGTCACTTTATTGTGCTGTTGTATATGTATATAATGTGCCATCACTCTCTGATTACCTCGTGATGAAGCTTAGAGGGAAAATCTTATTCACTGCTCAGTCACCATCTGAGGAAGATCAGAGTTATTTCTCTGTGTTCTGGGCAGTGACAGGCTCCTCATTGACAAGATGTAGAGAGATCAGAAGGGTCTGATGCAGCCAAGTATACTAGGGAATGAATAATAATGCAATGGCTTCCCTATCAGCCCTGAGACCTTCACATAGTCAGCCTGCTTTCCTTAGGGCACTAGAAGCCATGTCTCTTGAGAATAGCAAGGTTAATTATTGTTAAGCAATGGGAAAACACAGCAGAAGAGACAGTGATCATAAGCTCCTGAACTGCAAAATATAATGCAGAAGACACGATGGCCCATACAAACAACATATTCTTGAACCATTCCTTCCAGTTGAGATTCTTGGTGTAGCTGTGCAAAAGTGATCCTTGACCCCAGAAAGCAAGACAGAGGGGAGTGAACATGAATTAAACCCATGAGCATTTCACACGTCTTCAATCCATCAGGGAACATTTTCTCTTTTTGATCTCCTGTAACATACTTAACTTTATCAATTAAATGCCTTTCCATTCAGGTCTGTCCAAAAGTTAAATAGGCTTGCACAACTGTTCCAAGAGCCTGATGGAGTTTTAATGATATCTTCTGGCATTCACTGAGTTGAGACTTTTGAAGCCAGCCTTCAGGCAGATCAAGTTTCAGGAATGGCTGGATATTTTTAGCTTTTATGCATTCCTACAGTTGTTTCAATCTTGGGTATCATTCTATTACAGAAAAGATCGAGCAGAAGGACTGTGGAATTACTGAAAATCAAGTCAAGGGGAGTACCAGTCCTAATACCCATCATCTATGGATCCATGGACCCCATCCCCTCTCTTCTTTAAGCCGTAGTTTTCTCACTTCATAATGGATAAAATAATAATAAACTTGCAGAGATATGGAGAAAACAAAATTACATGTCAACGAGACTAGCAATGCACTGTATGGTATGGGTCAGGGACTCAGACAAGGCAGCAATAGAGTCCTTTATTTTTATTTATTATTATTATTTTTTTTGTTTTTTGTTTGTTTGCTTGATTGTTTTTGTTTTTTTGAAACAGGGTTTCTCTGTATAGCTCTGGCTGTCCTGGAACTCATTCTGTAAACCAGACTGGCCTCGAACTCAGAAATCCACCTGCCTCTGCCTCCCAAGTGCTGGGATTAAAGGCGTGAGCCACCACTGCCCGGCATATTCTTTTTGTAATGTGTGGCTAACAGTAACAATGATGGGTGGCTAACAGTAACAATAAGAAACCATAATAAACCTAGTCTTTCCAGAATTGAGAGGTCATAGAATATTTTTTAGTTCTGCCTAACTAGGCATCAAGACCTCATTAATAGGTATCATGATAAAACCCTTTTTATCCATTCAATTTTTCAGTGAAAAAAAAAAACTGTTATAAAATTTATTTTATTAAAAATTTTAAGATGTATATTTTTATTTTTATACAGATTTTACCTGCATGCATGCCTGTACACTGTATGTGTTCCTATGCCATAAAAGGCTAGAGGAGAGTGTTGGAGCCCCTAATACCAAAGATACAGATGCTTCTTAGCTGCCATGTAAGTGCTGGAAATCAAACCCCAGTCTTCTGGAAGAGCAGTCAGTGATCTTAACCCCTGAGCCTCCCTCCACTTCCTATTCATACATTTTGAGCCTCCTTTTAATGTAGGAACTGTGCCAAACCTAGATAAAGGAGGCAGTACCAGTATTTCCTTGTGAAACTTCAAATCAATTGAGGATCAAATGACATGTTCCCTATATTTTTCTATATTCTAGGCCATTAAAGTTTTTGTAGCTGAGACACAGATTTTCATCCTATTTGTTTAATTTTGAGATGTACAAAATGAAGTATTAAAAAAAAACTCTGGGCATTCTCTTTTTTAAAATGTCACATTATATAAGTAATAAGGAAAAATAGAGATGAGAGAATTTTCGCATGTCATTTCATTCTATTCACAGTGGAAACAAATTTAGTCTGAGAGCATCTAAGCATGAATACCAAAGAGCTTCAGCCAAGAAGAATTATCCACTAAAAAAGAGGAATAATGTGATGCAATTCAGACATTTAAAACCACCTAAACAATGATATTTGCTTAATCTTAATGGTTGTTCATTTTTCTTTTTTCCTTAGAAAATAGGTATATAGAAAAGGGAGTAGGGACATGTATAATTCAATGGTTTTTATCTGCAAAATTAGATCCTAATTACAATAGCAAACAATGCTGCTGATGATAATAATGTCTAAAGTACTAATCATTTTTATGATCCAAGCATTTGCTAGCACATTTCTTCTTGAAGATGCATATCAATATTAATGGCAAAATTATTACCCAATCCAACAGACTAAAAGGTGATGGAGATGGGATGTGGCAGAATTTAACCCTTGTGATGACTAATATTGATTGACAACTTGGAATGATCAAGAATCACAGAGGAGACAAACCTATGCGCCTATCTATGAAAAAATATTCAGACTGTGTTAACTGAGGTAGGAAGACCCTCCACAAATGTGGGCAGTCCCATTTCATGGATTACCAGAATGAATATAAAGGAGACAGTGAACTGAAGGCCAGCATTTATCTCACTTTCTGCTTCCTGTGTGCAGGTATAATGTGACCAGCAGCCTCTATTCCTACTGCTAAGTCTTCCTCACCAAGATGTGGATTGTATTATCAAACTGTAAGCTAACATAAACTCTTCTAACATTAAGTTGTATTTATTATTATTTTGTCACAGGAATGAGAAAATGACTGAGTTTTGTCATTTGTTGAACATAGATGAATTTGGAGGATGCCATGCTAATGACACAAGAAAATCACAAGAAGAGATAAAAGCAGAGAGGGAGAATATGGGGTGTCCCACGTTTTAGCAAATCCTTAACATTTTACCCATTTTGTTATTCTACTTTCTCTTATAATTAACATTAATATGGATGTGCAGTTATATTCAATATGGGAGTGGAGTAGGAGAGAATTCAAGGTTCAGAATTTGGCACAGAAATATAAAAAGATGGTACCAGGTGAATATCAAAAGTTAAAGTTTATCAAATGTCTACTCGGCAAGTTTAACACTAAGAATTCTAGAGTGTCTTTATATTATTTACTGATACCTGAAATGATTCCCAAAGACTAGCATGATCTCCATTTTGTAGAAAAGGAAACTGAAATTCAGGGAAGCTTAGTGACTCGCTGAAGATCCACGATGCAGTGTGGAAGAGATATCTTGATTTTCTTTTCAACACTTGTTTTTAATTTCTAAAGACTCAGCATGCTCTACTTTTTAACCTATGCATTCCCTGGAGATATAGGAAGGTAACACATTTATGTAGTGAGCCTCCCGGAGCTAGAAGAGACAGAGAAGTTGTCTTTAGTGGTCTCCTTTAGACTGCATTTCACTAATACAGCCTGGGCTTCCTGTGGGTAATTGGATTAATGAGGTTCACTGTTGTAGACATTCATTCCATTATGAAAACTGAACATGAAAATGAACAAGGCATAAACATATTGAGGAAGTTACTCACACAGCATACTTGCAGTGCAGAGGGGCCTTGCCTTCCTGGACCTGCTCCACTTCTGCCCTTTGCTGGATGCCAACAGCAAGTAACAGTCCTAGCCAAGAATGCCGGATAGAGAGGTAGCTCAATCTCTTCCACTTACAAGACTGGCAAGAATTTTATTTCTCTGGACCACCATTTCAAGCCAGAAAAACGACAAGTAAAATGATTATCTCTCCAGCATTTGCAAAGTTTGAATGGGATAGCTAGCCAAGCACTAGGCCCTATACATGGGACCACAGAAAGAACTGGCTGGTGGTATGTAGTGCTTTTCTTTGGAATTTCCTTTAATAGGAATAGTTTTATGCTATCTAAATGTATAAAAGTATTCAGCAAATAAACATTTAAAAATTATATGTAAATTGAATTAGTAAAATGTACTTTGTGAGCATGCAGCTTCCTACTGGTTCTCTGATGTGCTAATGGTCTCTGGGACTCTTAAAGGTGGTGAACAAAGTACAATTGGTATCTCAATTCAGAAATTTGCAGTATTTGCCTTCAATGGACAGAGTATGTCTACCCTCTCTCAGGCTGACATGGGACCCTGCACAGGCAACCTCACAGACACAGAGTGGGTGGCAATTTTCCAGCGTCTCAACAAGCCAAAAGGAAAGGATGTACCTTAAAATAGTAAAGGAAAAGACCCAAGAGTCCGTGCCATCACTCCTAATGATGAGCAAGTCTTTGGTAATCCCATTTGCTATGCCTGTAGTACCATTTCTCTTGTTAGTGAGCCATATTGAAAAAGAATGCTATAGAAAACACAGAAAAAAACAAGCCTCGTTTAAAAGAATGGCTCCATTCATTTTCCAGAAGCCCGTGGTGTTTTACAGTCACTACATACCATATTCTACTGAAGCTGGGAGGTGACAGGTAAGTTCAGAGGAAGGAAAAGTATTTAACTAGGCTTTGACTGGGAAAACTTCTGTATATCCAGGTCATCTGCAAAATAGCGATGAGATATGCTACAGTCTTCCCTCTGAACCACTGGCCTCAATTTCTCCATTTTAGGGATGAATGGGTTTGAAAGAACAGGTTGGAAACATCACGATAGAATTTGCAGCACTTGCCGTACACAGAATAGGAATGGAGTTAACCAGCTATCATTAAACCAGGAGAATTAAGAGAAGTATACTTGGCTAAAGAGACTTTTCTATGTGTGTGTTCAAGAAGTTATGACTCAAGACCAGTCCTGTGACCCTTGAAGAAACAATGCTTTCAAAGCCAAGTTGATATTGTTTGCTGATATACCCCACCCACAGATGGATAAACCTCTCTCAGAAGCACAGGGTTCCAAGGGACACTGGAGATCATCCTCCTCAGAATATCTGGCAGAGAGAGCATCTCTGACAGAGAAGGCAGGGATATTTGGAGGAAGCTCAGTTATTTGAAAGACAGCCATGACACTTGCCTAGTCCCTCACAATTTCAAAAGCACCTGCGACCATTAACCACTCTTCTTCAGCGCTCACAGGAGTCCTTTGAGGAAAGGAAGTAGTAACTTTAGCCCAAACTAAAACTCAAATATAGAATCTACTTTCCTGAAATTAACTCCGTAAATCAGAACCTTCAAACTCCAGTCGTTCTGTACACCGTGAGCCTGCATGGATCCCATCTATGCCCAATCTCTGTTCAAAGAGCCTTTGTCCTGAGTGGAATGAGAATTAGCAGGAGCTTCTACACTGCTGCTAGTGCTATTAGCTCACTCTGCTCCATGCACTTTTCTTAGCACATTCCAAGTGGAAACATATTTAATCACAATGATGACATAAGGAAGGAAGGCGCTATGTTGTTGTTGTTGTTGTTTTACTCTCCATTTAAAGACGAACAAGGCACATATTGATTAGTGCAACCATCCAGGTTTACAGAGCCACAGAGGAAGCCTGCACACGGTCAAGGTATCTTTAAGTCTTCTCTGTCTGTCAAGCTCAGTAAATAGAACTTTTGTGGCAAGCTATGGCTTGAAAGGCTCCTCTGTCTGTAGCTCACCAGAGAATGCCTGGGGAAGTAGGAGCGGTCTGCTGCCTGGAAGGATGGAAATCTGCCAGCATCTTTCACTCTGAGCTTGCATACACTGGGGGTGGGGGATAGTCTCCCCCTCGTCTTTATTTCTAGCAGATGTGCTCTTTTATTTTGTCAAAACTTTTTTCTCACCATTTGAAGCCGTCTGAGAAAAGGGCTGCCCTCAAAACTTCAGGGGTCTCTTTTGTTGTTGGTTCTTTTGAGGGATGATTAGAGAGCAAAGAGAAGGCAAGAGGGAAAGAGAACATTTGAGCCTCAATGAAATTCAGACTCAGCTAATGGTCTCCAGCACCTGCCACCTGCCAAACACTTCATTCATTTTTTTTTCCATTCAAATCCTGACACCTGTTATGAGTCACGTGACAAACACACTTAATAAGTATTCATTTAAAAACACAGTTGATCACCTATAAATATCAAATTTATAATATCAATTATTTAGTAAGCATTTGGTCTTCCCGATCACAGAGGGATGCCTAAGTGAGCCAGTATCATAAAAATGTAGTTGCTTGGTTGTAAAGGTTACCCTAACGCTTTGGTCTTAGGTGTAGTGCACAGTGGGTTAATTGCTTCAGTCATTTAATCTTTGTTACTCATGTTATTTAATTTCTCCAGTTGCAACTCTAAGTGGTCAAGAGACGAACCATGTATAATGCACACACTTTTCATCGAGAGTGAACGTGACTGGTCAAGCAATTTCTCTTTAGATAATTCACGAAGCAAAGATTGTTTCCAAAGTTTCTGTTTTCTTGAACCAGTGAGAAAGGTGCTCAAAATACTGAAGTGATCTAATCTGACCCTGTTCTTATCAAGAAGCAGACCCAGGTTCTCCCTGCCAAGCCATCCTTGCAGGTTACCCTATGGGAAAACACTTTCTACTAGGTATTGCTAGCTCTTATTGTTTGCCAATGGATTATACCCCTTTGGAAAAGACATACTATATACTCAAGAGATGTAATGTATATTTTATAACTTTCTGAGTTGTGCTGATAAAGTCAGGCAGCTATAATGGTTTTCTGTGAAAATCTTAACCAAGTGCAGGTAATGGTCCCAATGAATACTTGGCATCTTATCAGAGTTATGGATTTGGGCAGCTGGTGTAAGAATAATGGGGGAAACTTTGAATTTGTACACTAATGTTCTTGCAAAGCCAAAAGAAATTAGTGCTGACAACTAGCTTCAGGATTACACTTACTGAGGCAGTTTAGAAAACTTCAGAGAAGGTCTCATCTCTTAAGATATCACAGCAAAGACTGTAGCAACAGCCTGCTGGCCATGGCTGATGACCTGAGTTTGAATCCTGATGCCTTGGACACAGCAGAGCAGGCATTTATAATCCCTGTGGGATGCCACTAGGAGATAGGGTCAGATAGGGACAGTGTAAGCAGCAGTAGACAAGATACCCTGTCTTAAGTCAAGGTGAAAGTCAAATGCTGATACTTAAGATGGTCCTCCAAATGCCACACACACACACACACACACACACACACACACACACACACACACCTCAGCAGCATAGCAGGCAGTACTCACAACCTACTTCAGCCATCTTAACTGAAGACAGAGTTTAGAGTGAAAATACTTTCCTCCTGAGCTGTGGCTGGCATTCTGAATATTGATAGTGTTGTTAGGCAAGTCATTTTAGCTTTCTGGTCCTCAGTTTCTCTCTCTCTCTCTCTCTCTCTCTCTCTCTCTCTCTCTCTCTCTCCTTCCCTCCCTCCCTCCTCCCTCCATCCCTTCCTTCCTTTCTTCCTCTCTCCTTCCCCCCCCTCTTTCTTTCTTTTTTTCTTTTGAAGTGGGAGTATCAAAAACAAATTTTTTAGTAGTCATTTTGGGATTGTGGTCCCAGGGTTCCAGGTTTCTTTGAGAATGTAGCAAAGTTTCTGTGTCTTTTTTTCCTCTGAGATATGCAAATTATTTAGGTTACCTAGTTGTTAGAAATGCCCCCTGCAATTAAAAAAAGACCAGTGATAGATATTTTGTCTATGTTTAGATCCTAAGTTTAAGAATTCTAATTTATTTATAATTTCAATTCCAGGGAAAGTGTATTCTTTTAACAGCGAAGTTTAAGATTATATAATTAAGCAATCATCCATCTTTGCTCTTCTGTGGGAAGTCCTGAGAACTGAGGGATTGCTTGCTTGGGGCTAAGAAGATCCACCAGGACTTTTCTAACATACTCATTTGTGTGAGAGAATAACTGTTTAGGAAAACAACCTGCGCTGAGGCTCAGAAAAAGAGCAGAGGGTCACTAATGTCACTTCCAGAAATCCAGATGTAAAAGATTTCCGCTCTTTCCTTGATGGTTTAGTCTCGAGGATTCCCTAAGCGTCCAGGTTAGCTTACTCTATTGGTCTTCTTGTGGAGTCTCTATTCTCTCCAGGTCCTTCATTCCTTCTGCCAACACTTCTACAAGACTCCCTGAGTCCTATATAATGTCTGGCTGTGAGTCTCTATATTGGCTTCCATTGGCTACTGGATGGAGCCTTTCAGAAGATAGTTGCACTAGGCTTCTGTCGAGAAGCATAACAGAATTCCATTAATAGTGTTAGAGATTGGTTCTTGCCCAAGGAATGGGTCTCAAGTTGGGACCAGAGAATGGTTGGCCATTCCCTCAATCCATGCTCTATCTTTGCCCCTGCAGTTCTTGTATGCAGGAAACATTTTGGGTTGAAGGTTTTGTGGTTGGCTTGGTGTCCTTATTCTTCCACAGGAAGTCATGCCTGGCTACAGAAGGTGACTACTTCAAGCTCCATATCTCCTATTGATAGGAATTTCTGGTAGAGCTACCCTCAAAGATTCCCTGGAGCTTCCCAGATCCTAGGTCTCTGGCATGTCCTAGAGATGCCCCCACCACCTGCCTGCCACTGATTTCTATTCTGGACCCTTGGGCATGCCCAGAGACTGAACCACCAACCAACAAGCATACATAGGCTAGATCTAGACCTCCTCCTGTCCCGCACATATATTGCAGGTATGCAGCTTGGTCTTCTAGCAGGTCACCCAACAGCTTGAGGGAGGAGGGGATCTGTATCTGACTCTGTTGACTGCCTATGAATCTTGTTCTCCTATCTGGGCTGCCTTGTCTGGCCTTAGTGGGACAGGATGTACCTAGTCCTGCAGTGAGGTGATGTGCCAGTGTGGGTTGGTACAGGCTTAGGAGGGGTTCCCCCTTATCAGAGGAGAAGGGAAAGAGGAATGGGGGAAAGAGTTATTTGAAGGTGTACTGGGAAAAGGGGGAATCTACAGTTGGTATGTAAAGGGAAGAAAGAAAGAAAGAAAGAAAGAAAGAAAGAAAGAAAGAAAGAAAGAAAGAAAGAAAGAAAGAAAAAAAGAAAGAAAGAGAAAGAGAGAGAGAGAGAAAGAAAGAAAGAAAGAAAGAAAGAAAGAAAGAAAGAAAGAGGAAAAAATATTGCTAGGAGAGTGTAATTTACTACTGTTTTCTAGGACTTTCCCTAACCTCTTCATTCTGACAACCACTGTTGCAAAAGCAGTTATCTGAGTTCTTCATTTAGTTAGCTATTACCATTAAAGTAATTATTACAAGGATCTTGGGAAATAAAAACATAAACCATCACTTCACCTTTAAATATATTAAAAATAATTATATTTGTAATTTGTGTGAATGATAACTCCAAATCAAACTGCTTTCTAAATGTATTATGTGTTATCTCTTCTGTTTCTTTCTCATGTTGCCATGTCTCTACCCACACATGTACACACGTGTGTATGTGCTCAGACGTGTGTGTCTGACTACTGGTTCATGTTCCCTGCAAATGCATCTGTTTGGTAAGGGCTTAGTTCGGAGTCCATGCTTTCAGAGAGATACCACATTTTTTTTTCTTCTGGTGTGGTCCCTGTGTGGTCTCCTGGGAATAGTAGTGACTTTGACCTTGTCCTCTACTTTTGAGGTATTTTGCACTATTCAGGCTGCCTGAATTTGACCCAATACCCACAAAAGGACTAAGTTGGAGCTGTGAAATCTTAGAAAAATGTGAGGAACTCTCTTTTGTGCATCTTTCAGGGCTTCTCTGAGCACTCGACTGATTTGCCCTCCTCTTTTGTTTTTCAGAATTCCACTAAAGACTTCTGATCAGATTCCTAACCTTGTGGGGATTGCAGACTTCACTACCATTACTCAGGCATCCTTCAAATTGGAAGCTCCTTATCACAAACCTCTTTTAGAGTGGTTTTCTGCATTATCTCTTTTTTCCATGCCTTTCCTTTCTACAGGTTCCATACCTTATGCTTTGGAATGCATTTTAAATTACAATAGCACAGGAAGTGATATATTACCATTTGCGTGTGTGCATACATTTTATTCATACTCTAGGAGGTTACATTATATATATATATATATATATATATATATATATATATATATATACACACACACACACACACACACATATATATGTATACATATATATGTAAATCTTCAACATTAAAAAAAAAACATAAACCAGGTGTCTTAGTCACTGTTCTATTGCTGTGTAGAGACGCCATGACCAAGGCAACTCTCATGAAAGAAAGGATTTAACTGTGGGCTTTATAGTTTGAAGGCTTAGTCTATTATCATCATGGTGGGGCATGGTGGAAGCATGGCTGGACTCATGGTGATGGAACTGTAACTGAGAGCTACGCCCTGGTCCACAGGCAGAGAGAACGACACTGGACTTAGTTTGGACTTGTGAAATCTCTTGAGCTCCAGTGACACGCTGTCTCCAACAATAGTGCCACTTCTCATAGTGCCCCTCCATGATGACTGAGCATCGAGATGTATGGAGTTAGCTACATGGACCATTCTTATTCAAACCACCAGTCCAGGATTTAGCTCCACAAAGGACTTCAACTACATTGTGAAGTATGGAGAAGGAATACTCAGCCAATGGCCTGACACTGTCGGCGTCGGCCTCGGTATTGTGTCGCAGTTTATTAGACAATGCCCCGTCCTGGACCTACTGAATTAGCATTTTTTCCAGCTGAGGCGCTGAGCCTATGTTTTAATAAGCTCCTTGAGGTAAAAGAGAAGATTTCTCTGCTAGGTTTGGGAAAACTTTGAGCTAAGACCAAGGCTAGAAAGAAAGCAATGATTTATGGGAGTAGTGCATCACTGATTTTGAGCTCATATCAATGATGGCATTCAATTACATCTTTGTAGTCTGTTAATGTTGTATAGGAAAGTGGAAAGAGATAGAGACAGGATATTCTTGGGATCAAACAATGATTTATTTCCTAAAACACATGGAACTAACACAGAACATTACGTTATAATCTATATCGGAACTGGGAGGATCCATACGGACTGATGCTAAGATTAGCTCAAGGCTTGGAATCCTACTGCGGTGTTTTGTAGCTTTGTGCTGGCACGGAAAGGCGGTTTCCCAATTCAAATCAGGAAGCCTTTCGAGTGCACTGCCAACTGCACAGATGTAGGGGATGTTAATTATCCTCGTGGACAAAGCACCTGAGGACTTTGTGTGAATTATTAAAATGCTGTGCTAACTTAGTGCATTTGAATGTCAATTGACTAGATTTCGGCGCTAATAGATCTTTATTACGGGACTAAATCATCAAATTTCTAGTTATCCCCTCCCTCCGAGAGCTGTTCTTACTGTCGCCTTTATTGAATTACATGGTGTAAGAACTGGATTGGTGCCATCAATGTGCAAATGGACTTGCTTTAGAAACAGCTCAGAAACAAAGAAGCAATAAATGAGTTGGTGGTGTCAGTAGCCTCGTTCCTTTAAGGAAATAACATTTTCAATTTTCTCAAGAAGTCTGACTTGAGTTTCTAATTGTACAGTGCCAAAGAGAAGCATTTTCTCAGTTAACAGGGGCTAGGGTGAAAGGATGCAGGGCACAGGGTGAGGTGACTTGTTCAAGCGTTGTCAGCCAATGCTTTTTCATGGCCTCTATGATTCCACACATACATCATCACATCTACTAACATTGTCTCCTTGCACCCTTGCAAATGGCAAAAAAAAAAGAACAGAAAATGAGTTTGGTTTATTCTGTGTGATTTATGACACATAAGGCCTTAAAAAATGGAAGGGATTTTTTTTTTATCAGTAATTCAAATATGACCAGCCAGCACAAGCCACAGTCAGGCCAGGCAGACAACTGCTTTTATTTCTTCTGTGCCTGCTCCTTTTGCTTCTATTGACTGACTACTTGACAGTTTTATTTCAGAGAATTTCTCCTCTATAATCATATACTATTGAGGGGGAAGTCTAGAAGTCTTACCCTGATGTTTAGCATCTATTTAATAGCCCAAAGTTTGCAAGCCATCTTGCAGAATATAACAGATATGGTCAAAACTTCCAGGTTCCAAGAGAGCTCTCACCAATTTTAACCCTTCCAAAGCCTGCCTGGCTCTTCCACTCTCTCCTCTGTTCTTTGAGGTTTCCATTGGTTTCTATTGCCTAGAAACGCCCACCACGAACTGACATCATGCAAACAAAAGTCATCTTTGGCATTGGCTTTGCTAATTACATTATTTTGTAGAGGAAGAAGTGGGATCCCACATCAGGTTATTTACCCTAGGTCACAGTGACAGCTGAGATAGCCCTGCTGCATCTTTTTACAGTCCATGTCTTTCATCTTTCAGAAGATGTACAGATACTGAGAGAGGGAGGGCCCAAGAAAATGATCCTCAGAGTAACAGCAAATGCTGCTCTCAGGATTGTCTCAGTCACAGCTGTGTCTCTGTCTGAATATGGGGCTGATGTGACCCTGGTCATTTAGCTGTTAGCTAGTGGTGCCAATTCCTGCATAAAACAAGAGCCTGAATTCAGCAGAAAGATGCTGCTGGCTCTGATTTTCTTTGGAAAGGAAAACCAAGAGAAAGAGTGGTTTTCCACAACTAGAAAGTGTCCTTGGATCTGTCAGCCACACTGTCCCTCTCATCCACTCCATCCCACTTTCTTTTTGCTTCTTCCCACCCTCTTGTCTTCCCTCTCTGCAAACATGGTTCTGAGCTGGTTTCCCTCAATCTCTGTTTCTCTCCATAGACTCTGAAAATTTCAGTTCTTTTAGGCTCATTCATGAATCTTATTTTTTCCCCTTCACAATGTACCATTAAGATGGAAATGACTCAAAAATCAACTCACATTAAGGTTTTATAATTTTAAAAACTTTCATGAATAGTAAAATGAGTGGAATTATCTCATGCACCACAGACATTAACAGCTCAGCCTCAAGAGGCAGCACACACCTGGTCCAATGCCAGCCCACCGTGAGTGTGGGTGGGCAAGCGACTGACAAGTAGCATGTGATCAGGCCTCTCTTTTGTCATTCAGAAATTAGAAATTATAAAAATAGTATTTAGGATGATAGTTGAGTTTATCCAATAGAATTTCCACTTGAAACTTCTTTTTAAATTTTGTATGTGTGTACATGTGTGTTCTATGGGCACGTTCATGCAGTTATGTACACACATGTGTGGTTGCACATGCGGAGGGCAGAATCCAACTCAAAATGTCCTTCCTGTAATACTAGTCACCGTATTTTATGAGACAGTATCTCTGACTGAACCTGAATGTCATTCACTCAGTTAGGCTGCTAAGGCCACGAGCATCAGAGGTTCTCCTGCCTCTGAGTCCCTAGTGCTGGAATTAGAGATACATGACAATACCACTGCCCCCAGCATTCCTCTGGGAGGCAGAGTCTGAACTCAAGTCTTCATGCTTGTGCGACCAGCACTCTCCCCCTGAGTCTTCTCCCCAATCTCACATTTGAAATTTCTTCATCCTTTGTTTTTATCTATGTGAAGAAGATGAGTGACATACTTCCCCCAGCTTCTCTGGCATGCACGGTTAGTCATAGAGGATGAAGCCACATTTGTGGACAATAATACAAAAGTAGAAGTCTGATGGAGAATTCTGAGTATATTCAGCCCTTCAAAATGTGACTCCTCTCTTCACCTTCCTTCCTTACATGGATACAGTGCTGGCTGTACCCTTCCTCTGTGAGGAAATTATCAGGAGAGTACACTAACATCTGTGCAAGGATACCAGGCTTGACCCCCAACTTTCTACTCAATGTGGGCTGTCCTTTAGCTCTTTTCCTCTGATGTCATCAAAGTAAACTATGCTTAGAACACAGAGGTCAAGTGGACTCTTGTGAGGTGGGAAGTTGTTACTGTTTAATCATTTTTAATCTGCAAAAGTACAATTTATTTGGTTCAAACTACTATTTTCAGTTAGAGCATTCAAATGAAGTTGTCTTATATTGTAAATAATTAATCCACAAAGAACTATGTTCCTTGACACCTATATAATAGATGCTAATTGACATATGACTTCCATTTTAAGGCACACTCTTTCATATTTAAATATTTTCAGAGCAGAATGAGCTCTCCAAGCAAAATGAATAATTAATGTGGTATTATTTTCTACTTTTATTTTTGAGGGTGTTTTTAGTTTATGTTTGTGTGTGTGTCTGTATGTGTGCATGTGTGTAAAAATTCATTTGCTATTGCATAATATCTAAGGACTCTTAGGGAAGAGAATCAAGAGTTAGTGGCCACTTTGAGTTCCATAGTGACAGTGTCTCAAGAAATGACCAGAGTCTGGAGAAATGAACCCATGTAAAAATATGTGTCCATTTGTGTCTGTAATTGCAAGGCTTTGGAAGTAGAGAAAGGAAAGGTACTAAGGCTTGCTGGCCAGCCAGTCTTAGACAGAACAGTATTCTTCAAGTTCAGTGAGAAACCCTGTCTCAAGGGGAAGAGTGACAATGCAGTCTTCATTTGTTCTCTGCATGTACACTTATCCACACATACCTTACACACACATCACACACACATACATGCACACACAAACGCAAACACACATATCCCACAAAACAAACAAACAAACCTAAAACTAGCCAAAAATTAGCAAAGAATAGATTTTGTCATTTTTGTCTTTGTTTTGTTTTGTGTTTGTAGCAAGAGCAACAATATTTTAGCTTTCTGTCCTAATCTTGGGCCTAGTAATAAAGATGTGAAAAAAATTAGACTCTCTAAGATGCACCAGAGCCTGCATTTGAGCCATTTATGCAGGAGTTAGCTGTTACCTATGTGGAAATTAATAAGGAAGCCCATTCATTGTGTCTGGTATTCCACAGTCTGGGTCTAAATTACTTTCCCAAGATACATAGGTCTTCATCTCAAAGGCTTCTCTATGCTAGTGAGATACGTCACCTCCAGTCTCCAAGCTTTGCAAACCTTTAGCCACATTTCTTTTCACTCATTAAGGGCTTCTCTCCTCAGAATTGGCAGTGCATAATTGTTCTTGAAAACAATATCCTCTATTGTTTGAGTGCTTAAAGTTTTCCAGAAGTTGTTTCGAGTCTGTGATTAGTCCATTAGTAGATCACTGCTAACATTTTTTTTTTTTTTTTTTTTTGGTTTTTGGTTTTTGGTTTTGAAAAAGAGGTAAAGAAAATCTCAGGGTGTTGTGTTGCTATGTAGCATCAGGGCTGCTGCCTGAGAAGAGCTTGGAAATTTTGTAAAGCATACTTCTGATTATGTCCCTCAAGGTGTTTGCAGAGACTAATGGAAACTGTGAGCAGCAGCATCCCTTAGGCTGGTGACCTGAAAGGAATAAAAGGGGATATAGTCAGAGCCCAGGCATTTTTTTCTCTCTTTGCTTCCTGGCTGCCATGCTGTGGGCAGCTCTTCTCTACCAGAACAGGACAAAACAGAACAGAACAGAGGTCAGACCTAATTGGCAGATGAACTTGGATGGAGAGATATGGAAAGAAGTTCTAGATTATACAGATTTTGTTTTTCGTGGATAGCACTTTGGCTATAATAGCGGACATAGGGGCTATTCTAATTTGATTTTGTGCTGTGATAGAAACACTTGACTGACCAAACACAACCTGTGGGAGGAAACATTTTATTTGGTTTATGGTTACAGTCCATTATTGAGGGAAGCCAAGGCAGTAACTTGAAGCAAAAAATCATGGTGGGGGAAATTATTTACTCTCTTACTCTCAGGCTGCCTCTCTTATATAGCCTGAGTCTAACTGCCTAGAGACAGTATGCTGGACCCCTCTACATCAATTAACATCCAAGAAAATGTCCCATAGACATGCCCACAGGCCAATCTGATGGTAGAGGAAGTGCCTCCATATCAAAACCTCCAGACCTTCTCTCAATACTCCTTCACTCTAAGTTCATCTGCCAAACCAGCATGGCCTCTGTCCTGTTTTGTCCTGTTCTGCCCACAGCATGGCAGCCAGGAAGCAGAGAGATAAAGAATGCCTGGGCTCTGACTGTCTTCTGCTTTACCCCCAGGTCCTTAGCCTAAAGGATGGTGCTGTCCACATTTTCCTTTAGTCTCTGAGAACACCTTCAGGGACATACTCAGAAGTGCACTTTACTAATTTTCCAACGGAGGTTCCCTCTTCCCTGGCAGTGCTCACAGTGCCATCCAGAACTGTGATAGTTAATTAGGAGAAATGAAGGGTCCCTGTGAGTATCAGCTAGATTTCTCCATGTTCTATGACTTAAGCATGGAGTATCTCCAGCAACAGAGTCTTACTAAAGGATAACTATGAGCAATAGTGATAGCCTGTAATGTTTGGAGGGATTTGGGGACCCTCACCTGCAACTAACAGCTCTAAAAGAGGTAACTGGATCCTGACACTTGGCCTTTTTATTGGCTATCCTGTGGTGTCTCCTAGGAGCATAGCCCTATACTCCAGCCCTGTTAATGACAAACATAGAGAAATAAATCAGGAAACCAATCAATCCCATTCACAATAGTCTAAAAAAAAAAAAAAACTCTTGGGGTAAATCTAACCAAGAAAATGAAATCTTTGTATAATGAAAGCTTTAAGACACTGAAGAAAGAAACTGGAGAAAAACCTGGATGGTGGAAAGACCCCCCATGCTCACTGATTGACAGGATTAATATTGTGAAAATGGCCATCCTACCACAGTCAATTTACAGACTCAATTCAGCCTCACCAAAATTGCAGTGTAATTCTTCACAGAAATTGGAAAAATAAACTTAAATTTTGTATGGAAACACAAAAGATCCAAGATCACAGAATAGTTCTTGGTTCAGGAACTTACATATTCTTTCAAATAACTAACATTTATTGAATATCCTGAATGGCTGCTATGTGCCAGGGGTTTTGAATATTTTATATATACAGGGAACAGGTTTCCTGTGTCTTGATTATTTACTTATGCTTGGTGAGAGACCTATCCTGTATCTACCCTCTCCACTCTCTCTAATACACACACACACACACACACACACACACACACACACACACACACACCCCTCCCCTATCTCTAATATACACACACCTCCCCTCTCTCTAATATACACACACACCTCCCCTCTCTCTAATACACACACACACACACCTTCCCTCTCTCTAACACACACACACACACACACACACACACACACACACACACACACACACACATAGCATCAGCAATTACAGAGCTGCTTGCTGAAAGCTTTATAAAGGATAGAGGTGAACTCTTCACCCCACTGCAGACAGCACAATTTAAACAAAGTCTACCAGGAAACATCCTGCCCTCTCAAACATTTCTCTTCCTGGCTGTCCTTTGGCTGGTGTTTTTCCTTTCTCCTTTGTGTGGCCTCTTAACATGTCCATTTTGCTCCCATCAGCAACTCATATTATCTCCTCAGATCTTATACTTCTTCCCGAAAGCAAAAATTCAAAACTCTCTGTGCTACTCTGTGATCACCACCTACACAGTGTCCATTCAGGTTGTTCTTTTTGTCCAGCCGAATGTCAGAGAACAGTAGCCATGTGTCTGACTCAGTACTAGGAAGTGGAGAGACAAGGGACTGAGTTCAGAGTCACTCTTACAGTGGGGGCCTTCATTTTTGACAGCTCACTGTGGAGACATTGCTCTCACAGGATAGGCACAGGTAGAGCACCCCTTGCTAGGTCTGTAACACCTCAGAGGTGGGATCACCACCCACACTGTTTACCCTTGAAGACTGGGATCAGATGACTCCTCAGACCGCACATATGTCATTTCCTCTTGGATACTCAAGTTATAGTTTGTGGCCTGTGCATATGCCTATGACATTACTTTCTAAGATCAGTCACACAATTCAAGAGCAGACTGTAGAGCAACAAAATTCTAGTACACCGGGAAAACCCCTTGAAGAGATGCAACCCAAAACCTGAACCTGATATTGCAAAGACAGTTTTGCTCTTCCTTTCCTTTCCCCTCCTGGCACTGTTTCTGCTCCCTTCCTCTGCATTGTTCCCCCCTAAAATCTGGGCCAGGTTTCTGCCTCAATCATTGAGGTACCACGTGAAGCACAGCCATTGTCCAGCATGAAAGCCCTGTGGACCACATAGCGGATCTCCTAGAGCAGCAGATTACAAGGGTATCCACACAAACAAAAGGAATCGCCTGACTATAGCTGAGGCCAAGGATTAAGCCCCAGGAGGGATCAAGTCAACCTCCCCTCTCTTCCAGGAGTAACTGCAGAGTTTGGAAGTGAGGGAAGCCACCACAGGGAACAAAGGCACACATAACCCATTCCTCGTGGCTTCAGTGGATACCGAAATAGAAGCAGGCCTTGCTTCGGTACAGGGTTTATTAAATCTGAAGCATCCTTTCAAGTGCTTTGCTTATCATTACACATTCATTTCCCTAGAAACTGGAGCTCTCACTTCTGGTAGCTTTAGCAATTAAGGACAGTTTTGGCTGGGCAGCCCTGACTTCCCAGCAGGCCTAGCCCTACTCTAAGGCTTTTCCTTGACAGTCTATAGCACGAAAAGCCTTACTGTTTATGGGTGTTATTAGTTTTCTGGGAAAGAGATGCTAAATATTGCCCCAGGGTAATAATTCAGGTTTAGTCTTCAAAGTTGATTATAGCCATAAATGAATTAAACATCGTGAAGCTGTAGTTCATGGCTAAGCCACCACACTCAAGGTATTTCATCTCCACTAGCGTGATTCCTGTTGTCTCATTCGTTGTGTTTATGACCAGAAGAGTGACATACACCAATGCTTGACTTTTGTGTCTCTGTGTGACCTATACTCAGTAAGACCACGTGACTCCTGAGAAATGTAGTTTCCTTCACAATGTCCCCCACCCAGAAAGGATGTTCATCATACTTGAGAGGCGCAGGAACTGAGTTGGCTTTGCTAAGTCACCAAGTGAGCCTCTGGCTGAACCGAGACCAGAAATCTAGTCACTAAACGAAAGGCCTGCACTGCTCTTCCTTCTCAGTCTTGCCTGGCAATGGCCATCAACACCAGCCCTTACCTTGTAAGGCAAACACACAAGGGATGCAAACACATAGCAGGGACAGGCTCGGGCTTTGTTCTTCAGTGAGAAAGTGCCTTTGCCCTCTGCTGCTGGGGATTCTCAATTCCCACACAACCGGAGAGGAGAGACACTGAACACACGGGTAATCAGAGCTTCATTCACAGCACACAGGGGTTAGTCTCTAAGGAATGGCCCCTGCGACCCTCTCAATAAAGAAACACCTCTCTCTTTTCTCTCCAGGGATTTCAGAAGCAGACAAGAGAAAGCATTCTTGATGAAAGGCAGCTAGTCTGTTTTGAGAGGAAAGCTTCTGGAGTCTCCTCACAGCAGAAAAACACAAGAAAGACAAGGGATGATGAATACGATCCCTTAGCAAGTTCTGTGTCTGAGAAGCACAGGTCTTTGAGAGTCCCATGCATGGGGATGGTGCTGTGCTGAATTCTGTGCTGTAACCAATGGCCTAGGGGGATAAAATAGGCAACAGCCACTCTAGTACTTCAGTAGGCCTCATCACAAGCGCCAGAGATTGGAGCTCACGGGGGCCCCAGTAAAACCAATGCTAACACCTGCAAACATGTGAGACTCTGATTCATCAAGTAGGAAATATTAGCAGCAGACTGTTCAGTTCAGAGAGTTCAGAGCCTTATGACTGAGGTAGGCATGCAGTAAGAAAATCTGGCACTTGAGACTAAACACTTACAGTCTAGGAGATGAGTATAGCTTTGCTGTGTGGCTGTTGTGAGACTTAAATGAATTAATATATAAGAAGGATAACATTTTTTGTTGATGAAGCTATGGCACAACTTTTTTTGGTTGTCCAGAACACAGGGTCATCTGAAACCACTCCCCTCCATCATGCCACCCTAGTTGACACCAACAAGACCAAAGTTGTGTACCGGCGGTACACCAGAGTCAAGGTCGGCACCACATCCACCTTGGCCCCCAAGATTGGTCTCCTGGATCTGTCTTCCCAGAAGCTGGAGATGATGCTGCCATTGCAACTGGGCACTGGCAAGGTCTGAGGATGACAGTGAAACTGAGTGTTCATGACACACAGCCACAGATGGGGTGACAATCACTGCCCATGTCCAAGCTGTCAAGGCCCCCCGCCAAAGACAGAAAAAGGCAGAAAAACACAAAGCATCATGGAATATCAGATTTTATTTCCATCCTAACAGACCTGGCACTAGTCTTTAAGCAGAGACCTTTTGTGGAACCATTAAAGAGCGTCTGGGTACTGCAGTATCAGTGGGCTGCAGTGTAGATGGTCTCCATCTTCATGATGCCATAGATGACATCAGCCGTGGTACAGTGGAATGCTAGTTAAGAAGCAACAAGAGAAAATACTTCAATTAAAGATCATCTGGAAGAAAATAGAATGAAAGCTTTTGACATAATAAATTCATAATAATCCGTGTTCGCACGTGCTATCGTTCTTCTCCTTTTATTTATTCTTCTCTCACATAATACAACCCTTCCACCGCCGCCTCACCTCCATTCACCCTTCACTCCTTTCAGTTCCCCTCTCATTCTCTCCCCTAAATTCACTGCCCTTTCGTTTCCCTTTAGAAAAGTGCAGACCTCCCAGGGATATCAACCAAACATGGCATAACGAGTTAAAATAAGGGTAGGCACAAATGTTTCTATCAAAGCTAGATGAGGAGCTTTGTCCCACTAGCAGGCAAAAGAGTCATAGATATCTCCTTTCCCACCATTAGGAGTGCCAGGAAAACCCAAGCAAATATATATATATATATATATATATATATATATATATATATATATATATGAGTGAGAGAGAGAGAGAGAGGAACCTACTGCAGATCCATGTAGACTCCATGATTGCTGCTTCAGTCTCTGTGAAATTAATAAGAGACAAACACCAGTCCAGCAGGGTTTGGGGTCAGCATGCACAGTGACAAGCATGGAACTTCACACGTCTCCTTCCTTTCCAATTGCTAATAGACAAACCACATGTAGAACCTCATGTTCCTCCCAGTAAGAGGGATATTGTACAACAGACCAGAGGAGTTTGCTTTAAAACTCTTAAGACTGTTGCAGGTAAAAAGACTCTGAGAGGATATTGTTACTGCCCAGAGGAGCCCAAGGAGACAGGAAGACTGAATGTGACATCATATCCTGAGTGGGATGCTGGGGCTAGAGTTCCCTGATAAAATGTCACATTTGCATTTAAGAGCCTACCAGACAGGGGACCTGTAGGAGCTTGTTCACATTGGAGAACATTGCAGATCCAGAGTGAAAATTAATTTGCATCACCTATTGTCCCCTTAGTAGCTATTTGTCTCCCACCTCTGTGTCTGATGTACCATCTTTTCCATGATCCAAGTACAACTTTTGAAATGTTTAAACTTCACAGACCACTAACTTCCATCAGCCCCAAACTAAGAAAATCATTTGAAAACATGCAACATAGCAGGGTTTTCTCTGCTCTGCTACAGTCCACTTACTAGATGTTCCCATCAATACATCTTGGGAATGCCTTGTTTCTCTTGTTTGGTGACTTTTAATATTCATATAATCATGTTAACATTGGCTCATGTTGTTCAGAACACCATTATTTCTCTGTGTTCCCAGGCCACACACACTCATATTTGGTTCAGAATTAATGACCCTTTTCCCTTTGAAGTGAACATCGTACTTTGTACCAAGACAGCAGATGGTAAATTTATAAATAAAACATTACATTTATGTATGTATTTGTGGTGTGTGTGTGTGTGTGTGTGTGTGTGTGTGTCTGTGCTTTTACATGCATGCACTTGTTAAGGTCAGAGGTCAACTTACAGGAGTAGTTTCTCTCATCCATCCCAGTGTGTTGGTTCTGGGAATCAAACTCAGGTCACTGGGCTTGGGGAAAGCACCATTAGCCACCAAGCCATCTTATCTCCCCGATACCGTGTTTTAAGTTTTCTGAAAACCAACAGTAAAGACACATTGGTACACGGAAGAGTGGAGTTTTATCCCTGGGAGAGTATAATCTGATGGCAGTTTTTCCTTTCCTCCTTACCTTGAAGATAAAATTCTCCATAATTCATAGTCTCTCAATGAATGTCTCTGCCAGGGAAGCAGAGAGCAGAGCAGTTCTGCCAACATTTATGCCTGAATTCTGCCTGAGAAGTTAGTTCTCAAAAGCTACCAAGCAACATTCAGCACCAATGCCAGCCTAAGCATCCTGCAGATTCATCTCATTTAGTCCTTATGACAGGTCACCTTCCATTTCCATTGCTACCTTCATGCAGGCGACTCAATCGAGGCACCAGCTACTTAAGTGACTCTTGTGAAGTTACTCACTAACAAAAGCTGGTATACAATCAAGCCTTTCTATACCAGGCACCCAGTGAAAATATAATGCCACAGATCTCTTATCTGAATAACAAGTGGGCCATTTGATGAAAGAGCTCCAATTACTGTCTTCCTCCATCTACCACGTCCCTGCTTTACCTGCAGTGGCTGCCTCTCAGCCCAAGACAAATCAAATCGGGATGCTACTGCTCCAGCTCGGAAACGTGTGCTTCATCCATAAGTTTAAAACGGAGGCTTCTGAGCTATAGTCCATCTTCAAGTAGGCCATCTGTTGCTTTATTTACGACTCTTGTTCTAAGTTCTTACTTTGGTAAATGATGGAAACCATAGCGTGGTGGTGCTGTGAGGGTCTAACTCAGGAGAGCTGAATTCATTTTCCGACTTGGCAAACTATTCCTCATTTCAAATGGTCTATGGTAATCCCCTTCATCCTGCTGGTTGAGTAATTTCTGTGTGCTCTAGTTCCGTGGGTAAAAGTTTATGTGCATCAGAACAAATCATCACCAATCCTAACACTCAGGAAGGTGTACTGAGCATTTCCTAAGCAATTTATAAAGCATAATTACTGTATACTTATAGATAATGCTTTTCATCTTTTGGTTTAAATAATGTGCCTCGAGTCACACCGGTAGCGAGCAGAAGAGAAAGCTAGAAATGCACCATACCATACCCAAGGTTTAAGAGCATCCTGCCCTGCCCACAGGCACTGCCCCATGGGAGATCTTTCACTGAGAAGCCACAGTACTATAGCAGTCATGTCTTCAAGTCTTATGCAGGGTCTAATTTTCATCCTGTTCATGTTTCTTCCTTGGAGAGCCAATCCCAGCTGTCAGCTCTCTCAGCTGAAATACAGCACCGTGATCAAAGGAGATTGAAAGACAGCTGCCTTGGTCAGGTACCTTGTTCATCTATCTCACCCGAAGCTCCGAGGAATGATTTGTCACAATTTGTCACAAACCACTCAATTCCTGAGGGCCTCAGTTTTTCTTCTCCAGAAGAATATGCTACTGGCTGACCAGTTTACCTCACACTGACTGAACTCTCGCTGGTAGATAATTTTGGCAGGCTTCTCATTTCCAATCGTGTTTCAGTTGAAAGCATCCTGAAGGGAACAGGAGGTTTTGTAGTCACTGAGGATCAAGTGTGTGGATAGCACCTGCCACCAGGGCAAGTCTATTCATGCTATGATCTCATTTAAAGCCCAGCAAACTTATGATGTCAAGTTTTATTGGTCTCATTTCATGAATGAAACAACTTTGGCTTAAAGAAAGGCAGTATGGGTCCGAGCAGAAGTCGAGATGTTAGTAATGGTTCAGTCAGGGGTATCTAGACTAGGCCAGTGCACTGGATGTGGAGCCCTGAAAAGTCTTATGCTGGTGGATATTTGGTTGAGATCCCAGGTCAGCTAACATTGGCAGCTGCTACTGCTGCAAGGGACCTATCTTGTACATTTGGCCTGATTGAGTCAAGGAAGCTGGTGAGGTTACATGGTACTTACCTGGATATCGCCTTTTCTCTACCTACCCCAGGGAGCATCTTTATATACTAGTCCGCTGTGAGTCATGTGTTCAACTTTTACCAATCTGGAGGAACTACTAGCTAAGCAGGCACATCCGGGAGCCTATGGGTATGTGTCTTAGGGTTTCCATTGCTGTGAAGAGACACCATGACCAAAGCAACTCATAAAATAAAACTATTAATTGGGGCTGATCTAAAGTTTCAGAGGTTCAGTCCATTATCTTCATGGTGGGAAGCGTGGCAGTATGAAGGCAGAGTTCAGGAGATGGTGAGAGTTCTACATCTTGATCCAAAGGTAATCACAAGCAGACTCTCTTCTACAGGCAGTCAGGAGAAGAATCTCTTCAACACTGGGTGGAACTTAAGCATAAAACCTCAAAGCCCACGCCCACAGTGACACACTTCTGACAAGGCCACACCTACTCCAACAAGATCACACCTCCTCACAGTGCCACTTCCGATGAGAAAAGTATATTCAAACTACCAAAGTATGTATAATCAGCTTTACTTAAACTTAATATTCTATAAATAAGCTCCCCATATAGATTATCACGCTATCATCATCAACATAAGAGAAAAATCATGCTAGAGTGTCAAAAACAAGGCCTATTTTATTAGTCAAAGGCACTTCTTTTCCTATTTCTTTTCCTATTTCAGTTTCCAAAAATTAGTAGATCAAAACAACCTTTAATTTTTGTGCAGAGTTAATTGTTTCCAGGAATTCAAAAGGTTCTTATAGAAATGTCTTAGTAGGCTCTCTAGGGATTGCAGGGTGTCTTAGTCAGGGTTTCTATTCCTGACAAAACATCATGACCAAGAAGCAAGTTAGGGAGGAAAGGGTTTATTCAGCTTACACTTCCACATTGCTGTTCATCACCAAGGAAGTCAGGACTGGAACTCAAGCAGGTCAAGAAGCAGGAGCTGATGCAGAAGCCATGGAGGGATGTTCTTTACTAGTTTGCTTCCCCTGGCTTGCTCAGCCTGCTCTCTTATAGAACCAAGACTACCAGCCCAGAGATGGTCCCACCCACAAGGGGCCCTTGATCACTAATTGAGAAAATGCCCCACAACTAGATCCCATGGAGGCATTTCCCCAACTAAAGCTCCTTTCTCTGAGATAACTCCAGCTTGTGTCAAGTTGACACAAAATTAGCCAGTACGTAGGGGAATACAGAGAGATGCCAGCAGACCCAGGCTACAGATATCTGAAGGTCCAGTGAAGCCAAATGCCCAAGATGGTTCCTTTACAAGGATGGCAGTGGATGCTGAGCTGAGGTCTTACCTGAATGTCTGCCAGAGCTTTCCTCTACATGGGACTCTCAGAATGATTAGGGACTTCATCTCTGGCATTGCGGAAGAAAGAGGGATAAATCTGAATCATTCTTCTGACCTGTTAGCCCCATGCATCCTATTCTACGGCATCACTTTGCTGCCTCCTGTTGATCACGGAACTCTTACATCAAAGGGGACAAGATAAAGACTGTGTTGTTAGACAAGAGGAGTACCAAATAATTTATAGCCACAGCGATCCTCCACATAATAAGCATGCTGTGTGTCAGTTTTTCTTTTGTTCTTGTCAGCTTACCAAGCTCTACTCGACACACTTCCCTTTTTGCCTCCTCCTCTTCTCTGCACACAGAAGAGTTTGGCATCAACTGCAGATGACTACACTCTAAGAGCACACCCTTTTCAGGGTGATTTTTGAAGATGTACTCCTTTCTTTATCGCTAGACACTAAGTATGGTGAAGGTTAGCGCCCCTCGTTTGATTTGCCTCTGCACTCCACATATTAGCTGTCCTTTGTAAGTCCTCAGCACACGTCTGCTTAACGACAGAATTAGATTGTACAGCCAGAGTTTTTCAAAGGTGAGAATGCTATTCAAACAAAGTTCGTCATTATTTATAAGATAATTGAGCCCTTTACTAAGAAAATGTAATAGCTTCCTGTGATAGCTTTCCACTTGACAAATTCTAAATGAATTACCCACTGTGCTGTTAAAAACCATTAGGACTTTTCTTTCTTTCTACAGCTTAAATAACACTGACACATACTTGTTCTCTTTTTCCTTTATCTGGTATTTGGTTGGTTGATCCACAGGTCCTCTCAAGGTCCTTACTCATGAGCCTCTTTTATCACAACAGTCATTCTCTAACTCTTTTATATTTTTTGTATCTAGATTTTATATTTTTCCCTGGGCCATCTGCTTTTCTTTAATAATGAGTCTTATTTATTCAATATATTGTTGGTGAGTATCTGAAAGCCTACAGTGTGTCACAGATTATGAGAGACCCTGCAGACACAATGAAAACCAAGTCATAATTCATTTGAATAGGAAACCTGATGACCAATGGGAAAAAAGAAACTGTCAACAGAAAGTGGCAGATGCTGATGGAAGCCACTGCAGAGAGTCTGGGGCCTGAGCTTGTCTGGGTTCCTGGACAGAGACCGGCAGGCAGCAAGCCCTTTACAGAGATTGACAGGGGCTATAGATAATAGGAGGGGCATTCCAGCCCTGGCCTCTGGGCAAAGGAGAAGAGAGGCAGGAAAGCAGAGCTGAGTACAAGAGTGGCAAGAGTTTCCTATACTCAGTGTGTAAAGCAGGTACCAAGTGATCCACTGTTGTAACCAACCGAGTTCTATAAACTCACAAACATGCCTATGGAAAAGCTCTGGTTAGCCTGCAAGAAAATTACTTTCAAGAGCATCAGCCTCTGTCAAATAGTCCATGATATTCCTGCCCAGAAGGGCTCCTCGGATGACACAAGTGGTGGTCGAAGCCAAAGACCCTTTAGCAACGTTGGTTACCCAGACCTACTTCTCTTCCTTGCCTTGTCTATTGATAAGCCATACTTCCAGTCTTTCTTTGGAACCACACTTGTGCTTCAGTTCACCGGTGGGCATGTGACCTTGTTGTAAACTGTCACTGCACTGCTTAGCTAGGACTAATCAACAGTTCAAATTTGATTTCATGGAAGACCTGGCAGGTCCACCTGACTGAATTAGTAAACAAAAACAACAAATTAGATCCATGAGAACGTGGGAAGGACACACTCTCCAATAGAAAACCTAGACCATGGCTCATAGCCATGGTTTGAGGGACACATGTGAGGGGGAGGGGTGTTCAGAAAGATGGTCTGTACAGCCTAAAAGACTGAATTCAGCTCCTTAGCACTTCCATGCAAACAGACATGACTATATCCCTGAAGAAGCACATAGAGAAGCAAGACACCTGACTACGCCATTCCTAAAAGACAATTCCATCTTACCATTGTAAATGGTTCTCTAATCGGTTTTATTTACATGAATTTCAACATCTTTTTGTCTTGCAGCTTGAAGAGTCTGAATTTATTGTCTAATCTAGGGTACTACAGAAGGTAAGAACCCCATCCTTGTCTGACTATCAATTACTTGTGATATGTTCTTTCAAAACAATTTCCAAACCTCTAATTGAATAAACTTTCAGCTGAAGCAACTTACTGATTAGATGCACCTAGGAAAAATGGAAAGAATAAGCATCACCCAGGTTCGTGTAACTGCTTTATTAAGATATGATTCACATTCCAGAGAAATCATCCCTCTACTGTGAATAACTAAATCTGCTGGATCATTGTCTAAGCAAACGTCCTAAAGACTTTTATGTTTTCTTGAAAGAGTTTTTCTATTCTGACCATTGATGCTCACTCCTCTGAACATGTTAGAGTTAATGTTTGTCTGTGATAGCCTGTAGTGGTCATATTTCAGCTCTGCGTGTGCCTGCCCAGTTGTTCCAGTGCCACTGAAAAGAACATTATTTTCTCCACTGAACTGTCTTGGTACCATTGCTGAAAATTTTATTTTACTATACTTTATTTATTATTACATATATACATATTTTTATATCAGTACATTATTATATATAATTATTGGTTACATTTACTGGAAATGTAAGGGATTATTTCCAAGTCTTCAGATCTGTTTTGTTCCTCTATATCTCTGCTAATCCAGGCACATCGCCTTCACTGGCATAGCCATGGGGCTGTGAAACTGGAAAGGGGGGGCTCTCTTTGCTCTCCAGGATTGCTTTAGACACTCTCAATTCCTTGAATTTTCATTTGAATTTTGGAACCAATTTGTCCATTTCTGTCATAAAGAGGCAGCTGAGATTTTTATTAGGGACTTCAGTGACTCTCTAGATCAATCTTGGCAGCATCAGCATCTTAACAATACTCTTGCTTTTAATCCATAAACATAAGATATTTTCTATTTATTGAGGTCTTTAATGTTAGTGTTCTGTAGTGAACAGTCTACAACTTTTTGTGCTTCTTTTAGATAGATTTAATACTTACTATGTTTTTGTTTGATATATAATTGAATTACTTCTCATACAAGATTGTATCAACTATAGTAGAATTAGTGGTCTTTTTTCCTTTCTATTCTTTCTTTTTCGTGGGAGCCCAAGACATCTGGTACAATGTTAAATAGACACTCTAAGAGCAATAATTCTTTTCCTTTTCCTTATCTTAGGAGACCAAATTAACATTTTCAGCATTGTGATGCTATCCATGGATTTTTCTAGAATCTTATTCTTGTTAATTGATTAGAATGAAAAAGTTATGTTGCATGTTTTAGTTATTAAGGAATTTTATATCATAAAAGAATGATTTTAGCAAGTGCATTTTTCTGTGTCTTTTGAACAGTATCTATTTTTGTCATAATTACTCACTTTTAAAGAGTAGTAGCAACAGGTATGTTGACTTTTAAGCAAAAAGATGAAGGTAATGTAAAGAATCTCCAGAGATGCACGGATACTTGGATAATTAACCTGACATCACCTTACTTTGGAATAGAACAATTAGTTACTATAATGAGGAAGTGCCTTATGAACTGAGCTATGGTCTGAGTTTGGGTTCTCTGTAGTTCAGAAATGCATGCATGTTCTCTCATCTGTGGGACCCCATGGAATTTCCACTTTTACTGGCATATTTGAATGACTGGAACCTAAGCCTTCAGGGTGCTATGCTCTTTTGTAATTCACCTGAGGACATTTGATCAAGTGTCTTTTTGCCCTAATAGAACATTGATGATGGATGAAAAAAGAAATTCCATCAAAGTCCACCTTGGTGAGCCAATGAGGAATTTATTTTGGTTGCATGCAGGAGTCTGGGTGAGAGGTCATTTACAGGTGCACAGATGTCTCAAAGGCAGCATTATCACTGGAAAGCTGAGCTATCACATTAGCACAGTGGCCCGCAACCTTCCAAATGGGGCGACCATTCAATATAGTTCCTCATGTCATAGTGACCTCCAACCATCAAATTATTTTTGTTGTTATTTTCTAACTAATTTTGCTACTGTTATGAATCAAAATAAAAAAGGTTTGGAGATAGAGGTTTGCCAAAAGGGTCATAACCCACAGGTTGAGGACTGCTACATTAGAGTCTCTTCTTTGCAAAAGCTCTCTCTGCTTATACAGCCTTGGGGGGGAAGCCTTGTGACTCAGAATTTTCAGAAACATCTTGAGACTTGTAAGTCATTTACTCCCTGAGACTTAATAAAGTTCCTTCCAGCATAGGCTATTTCTATTTGCAGGAAACTGCTATAGAGCACTTGAACTACAGGAGGCGTTGCTACATAGATAGAGATATCAATGAAACCCTGAGGCACACAAAGATCAGAACATTTTTTCTGTGAGACCAAATGTGTTGCCACCCGTGAATGAACTAGCACCAATGCCAGGACTGAAGAAAGACACCATCATCAGTTCCTTATGCTCCTGACCCTGTATATCTTACACTCACATACACCTATTACTACATAGCAAGAAGAAAGGCACAGCTCTGCCTGCTGTTTGACTCAAGGAGCTTCATGAAGAAGCCTTGAACAATGCTATCAACCCACCCTGACAATATATGACAGCCAAGGGCATGGTGGGGTTTTCTATTTGCAGTCACTACTTCGCTCCCAGGTGCTCACAGTGGAGAGAGCCAGGAGTGACCTTTTCAGGAGTGTGTTGGACTCCTACGCCTGGGTATTCACGACCACAGAAAGAAAGACCAGGGTTCCTGCTGCCATCCCTTATGAGTTGTTCCTTCTGTCTTCCCAGTCTTGTGCTTGTCTGATCCATGCACTCTTCTCAGGACTGGATGTGAGTACTGCTGTTCCAACAGCTGCCATTACACATGCACTTCTTGGGACCACTGAGTAGCTAGAGAATACATATTTTAGGTCCTTATCACTGCTAAGATTCCAGGGCCATGGGGTCGTTGATACCCTACTCCCCATCCCCCCTCACAACTATATGAGACCCCCCCCCAAAGTTCAGGAAGCAGATACACATGACAAATATGATTCCATCGATTAAAAGATATCTTCACAGCAGATTAAACAGTAAACAGAATGGATGAATACCCTACAGAATGGAGGAAGATATCCATCCACTATTCATCACACCCTGGGCTAATATCCAGAGTCTACAAGCAAGGCAAACAGTTTGATAGAGAATATAAGCAATGCCATTTTAAAAATGGATCTGACCAGTCACCTCCTGTCTTAGTTAGGGTTTTACTGCTGTGAACAGACATCATGACCAAGGCAACTCTTTTAAGGACAACATTTTATTGGGGCTGGCTTACAGGTTCAGAGGTTCAGTCCATTATCATCAAGGTGGGAGCATGGCAGTGTCCGGGTAGGCATGGGGCAGAAGCTGAGCGTTTTACATCTTCATCTGAAGGCTGCTAGCATAATACTGAAGTCCAGGCAGCTAGGAGGAGGGTTTTATAGCCCACACTCATAGCAACACACCTACTCCAACAGGACCACACCTTCTAAATGTGCCACTCTCTGGGCCGAGCATATGCAAATGATCACACCCCACCAAAGGGAGAAATTCCAATGGCCAACAAATACATGAATACACACTCACCGTTGTTAACAATTTGGGATAGCAGTGAAAGCAACATTGAAATACTATCTTAGTTAGAATTACCATTCGTATTTTGATGCTAATTCAGCTTCCGCCTGGAGGGGCTACCTAGGGTGAGTAGTGAAACACATATTCAGGACTTCCTGTGGCCCTTCTAAAGAATAAACCAATCACTGGCTGAGTTGGTGAGTCTTCCGGGTCAGAGAGAGGAAGAGAGATTCAGGCTTTTGGACAGGGACAGCGGGAGGACAAGGTGTAGCTACAGGTGATCCTCTATTTAGATGTTGAATCCGCTAGGATTTGCTACTGGAGGATTCAGATTTAACATGGCTTACAAGATTAGGATTCAAGTTGTTGCACCAAGCAACTGAGTTACCATTGATTCTGAACTAAGTTAGTGTGGTGTTTTCCTTCATTCGGTGGCTCAACCGAGTTCCAGAGAGAAAGGTACGGCAGCAAAGTATGGGTTTGCAAGAAGTGCACCCCAAAAGGTCGTGGCAAATTCAAAGCATGGGGCTGGCATGATAGCAACCGGTCAGTGGGAACTTAGCAAGCTGGGTGGAGAGATTTCAGAGCTCTGAGTCAGAGAGTCTCCACGAGATGAGAGCAGGCCAGTCATGACTGCCAATGTCTGGCTAGCCGGCCTGCCAGAGCCTGCTAGAGTAGTGAGAGTTGCATTTTTTTTTAAATATTTCCTGCAACAATTATTTGCAACAAAACAAAACAAAACAAACCCCCAAATTGACAAAGTGGGTGAGACTGTGGAAAGGGAGGAATTCATCTGCGTAGTAGTTATGAACAGGAATTAGCACAGCCATTATGGAGAACAGTATGCAGTTTCTCATATATTAAAAATAGACCAAGAAAATGTTTTTCTAATAATTCTCATGAAATCTAGATCAGTACATTAAACAGAAAATTTTTAAATCAGACATTCTAACACAATATAATCCAAAAATATACTAATTTCCCACTTCCATGTTGAGGAATGATGATGGAAAAATTTTTTTTTTCAACTTTTATTAGATATTTTCTTCATTTACATTTCAAGTGTTATCCAGAAAGTTCCCTATATCCTCCCCCCTCCCGGCCCTGCTCCCCTACCCACCCGCTCCCACCCCTTGGCCCCGGCGTTCCCCTGTATTGGGGCATATAAAGTCTGCATAACCAAGGGGCCTCTCTTCCCACTGATGGCCAACTNTGGATATATGCCCAGTAGAGGTATTGCAGGATCTTCTGGTAGTACTATGTCCAATTTTCTGAGGAACCGCCAGACTGATTTCCAGAGTGGTTGAACCAGCTTGCATTCCCACCAACAATGGAGGAGTGTTCCCCTTTCTCCACATCCACGCCAGCAACTGTTGTCACCTGAATTTTTGATCTTAGCCATTCTTACTGGTTTCTACCTGTTTTTTGAAATCATTCTAAACCTACTTCAGCCATTTTGTTTCATGTATTTATACAAAATAAGATCCTCAGGATTGTGAAATCAAAGTATTGATCAACTGAAATAGAAAGCATTTAAGATGATATACATCCTAAAGCAACAAATATTAAGCCACAGTTTTCTTCTTTCTATGAAAATAATATACATACATTTTGTTAATGGACAAACTTCCTTTTATTTTTAATAAATGATAAATTTATATGTACATTAAAGAACTGTATTAAAATAATTCTCTTTATAGTTTTAAGTTAAAAAAAATAGAACCACCATATGATCTTGTCATATAGACATATAGTCATATAAACTTACAGATCTTGACCACTCTGGTATAAATTCGGAGGAAATAAAATCAGCTGGGGTGTCTGTGGACTCAGGTTTGCTGCTGCTCTGCTGCCTATAGCTAAGACATGGAAGGAGCCTGGGTGTCCAGCAACAGGTAACACATGAGGGGAGCAGGGCCCATGCAGACAATGGAGAATAAATATTCTATAGCCATAGAATAAAAATTTGACATTTGCAAGAAAGTGGGTAGAACTGGGAGGCATTACTATTAAATGGCCTAAGCCTGATTCAGAACTATCTGAACGGAATATTTTCAGCTGGCCTGAAAGTGGAATAGTGATTTCGAGAGACTGGGAAGTCTACTGGAGGGAAATAGGAAAGGTCAGGTTGGATTTGATCAGAGAGCCCCATTTATGCATAACAAAAATGTTAAAAAGAATTAAAATATATTTGACAAAATGCATAATATACTTTAAAGATATATTTCTTTCTATCTTTTCATTTTGTTTTGTTCTTTCGACCCAGCTGGACTTGAACTCGCAAAGCTCCACCTTCTTCTGCTTCCTTCAGTTCTAGAGTTAAAGGCATATGCCACCACCATCAATCTATCTATCTATCTATCTATCTATCTATCTATCTATCTATCTACATTCTAAGTAAAACAATGAATCTTATTAAACCGTTAACTACATTTTTTAAAAAAATTAAACAAAAATTGTGAATTTAATATACTAAGCATGATAATTCCCTTAAAGTTAATTTACAAATTTAACTGTACTCTCTAAATAAAAGAGTGTTTTTGTTTAACTGGAAAAGCCCAGTTTTAAAATATATGTATAATGCAAAGGTTTAGTTATAAATCAGAATCTTTTAAAAAAAAAAACCCAAGTGTGAATATTCTTATCAGCAATTTTCACATTTCACTAGAAGCTGTAAGGAATTACGATGACGTGAGGAGATTTAAGTAAACTGAACAGTTGCCGAAAATAGGGGGCTCAGCAGTAGCTTTGAACAGATTTGAACAGTAGCTTTGAACCAGATCTCCAGTTAAGTCCAGAAGGCACTGCAGGTCATCAGGAGACAGGGGGCATTTGGAGCTTGGTATGCTGTGGGCCATACTAACCAGAGCCTTCCTACTTAGGGATGGACGATTTAGTTCTTGGTGCAATAAAGAGCCGAATACAAAAACCATGACCTCTAAAGATTAAAAATGTACAGGAAACTTCACTACACTATAGAGTTTACGAACAACAACAAAAAAACCAGATAAATACAAAGGCTAAAATTTTAACTATACCAACCCTAAACAGCTGTCTGTTGAAGATATATAGCATATTCAATATCTAACAGAGACAAAGAGCTTTGTTATAACAAAAGTTTGGTATGTCTGTGTAGCATGTGTACATCTCACACTTGGATATGTATTTGTACAAGCTCAAATAACCCACAAATATAATGTTTCTCTCAGTAGCAATTGTGAATGTGGTCACTAAAAATCATACTGTCTTAGGTGATAGGTGGTTCATGGTTGTGATGGGGGTAGTGAATAAGTAGGATCTTTAAATGCTAGCGGGTATCAGTTAATACAACTCATCGGGAGATATCTTGACAATATATAATTAGAGGATATTCCTGCCACATTACCTTACCATTCCTCTTCTGGTAACAATCAGACCTGTTAAAAGCAAGCCTAGCACCTGACTTGTTTATAAAAGGGAATTCTATGCAGCAACAAACATAACCAAAGCTATAGGCATTACCATGTAAAATGATCAGAGAAAGAAAAGAAGTCATAAAAACCACCAAATGATATTGTTCATATAAAATTTAATAACTGTGAAATAATACTATAAGTGCTTAAGCTGCACAAATGTGTAGGAAAAGCATAGAGAGTTGATACAAAATGACAGAACCAACTTTGGGTGTGTGATCACTTTTGTAGAGGAGAGAAGAGAAGAGAAGAGACGAGACGAGACTAGATTGGATGTGATCTTTATTAACATTAGTTACTCTGTTCTCCATATATATATATATAAAATATGGATTCATAATAATTTATAAAATTTAATTATACAAATCTCATATTGTCACAGAAACATACTTGGAGTCAATGTAACTAAACAGAGTAAAATATGTATAAACAAGCATTTGTCTCACCCATGAAAACTATCCCTCTCACAAAAAACATGCCTGCTATAATTTTAATGGTAGTTAACAGCAAGTTTGGTATTATGATTTTTTAGTTTGTACTCCATTTTCCCAATGAGCATAATTAGCTCTTAACAAGGCTGTGGAATTAATTGTCAGCTAGTCTTGAAGATGACAGTTGCAATAAAAGGTGACAATCCACATGAGTTGTCCTTAAAAAGCAAACATCAGGAAAGCCAAAAAAAAAAAAAAAAAAAAAAAAAAAAAAAAAAAAAAAAAAAAAAAAAAAAAAAAAAAAAAAAAAAAGAAGAAGAAGAAGCAAACATCAGAAAGAAAACTGAAGAGCTGCATCTCTACCCAAGGCTGCATCTGATCTAGTTGAGTAAATGACTTTTCAAACAGGACATCACCCCAGTCCTCTATGTTCTTCCCAACTCAAAACAGAGGGCAAAACAGCAAAAAGAGGCCTACCTAAGGCGCCTTAAGACTCACGGTATGCTTGAATATTTACACACAAGGCCGGTCCATGGCATCGTTTTGGTTCTGGATAGGCTTACCGAGAGTTAGCTGTTGAAACATGGATTTCTGACCTTGCTTTTTTCACATGGCACGTCCCACTTTGTTTATCAAGCTTTCGAGGGCCTGGGAAATGGGTGTGATGTAAAGGATTTGGGCAGAGAGGACTGTTTTGCAAACACTCCTTGGAGCATCCAGTTGTGTGTAGGCTAGCTCTCCTGCCAGCTCAGGAGAACACAGAGAAAAACAAAATGTTTCCTGTAGAATCTAGTTCCATGCCACTCTCTTCCCAGCGGGGATCGGGGGCGGGGTCGGAGTTGTGGGCAGGGTGGGGGTCGTGGGGTAGGGAACTGTAGACCAGATTATGTGAAAAAATAAAAACAAAGTGGTTCTGGATAGGGGAACAGTTGTCACTCTAGTTGATCACTTATGAATATCTCAGGTGGAGTTAGTGACTGTCTAAGTCACCCCACCTGGCTGGAGGGGCCCCACTGACAGGTGTACAGTGAGTGTAGCCCCTAAATCCCATTTGTTTATCTGTGCTCTCGGTTACATGAAATGGTTTACATTCACCACCCACGTTAATGCTTCCCACCTGGCATCTCTGTTAGGCCAAGTGTATCTTGTCTGCTTTCCCAGGACTTAAGTTCTCCACACCTACCTGCAGAGTGACTCCGAAGAGAATCAGCCCCCTGTCCCCGCCGTCCCACCCCTGCGCCTACGTCTTCTCTGTAGCTGTTGGTGGCTTTTGGAGTTCTGAGTCTCTGAAAGTTCAAGTAACCTGGCTGGAAAGACCAAAGCTGTCTAAAATCAAGTCCGCGCATTTAGCACTAGATCACATTCGTTTTAATAGACTTATTTAATCTGATTTACAGACAGCAAGAGATAAGACATTTCTTACAAGCTTTTGTGCAGTTTCTACGTTAGACACTGCAGACTCTGAGCCTTGTGGTGATCCTTAAAACTCATCCAGCCTCATCGTGTCATCATGTAAATGAATCTGACTGGGTGAACTGTGGGATTCCCAAAGGTCAGTGAGTCGCTAATGCAGGACCACACACAGTAAACCAAAATTAAGCCTTTTGTCTACAGAGTAACACTGCTAGTTAGAGAATACTCTCCCGAGCACACGGGCAGCTCTACACATTTTTAAATGAAAAAAGAAAAAAAGAAAAAAAAAACCCAACACACTCAAAACATAACAATGATTCAAATGAAGATGAAGAC
The DNA here is from genome assembly GCA_902729485.2 of Mus minutoides. NCBI lineage: Eukaryota > Metazoa > Chordata > Mammalia > Rodentia > Muridae > Mus > Mus minutoides. Next base: position 32,918 of record LR751056.1, on the reverse strand, counting down.
CTGAGGGTACACAGTAGGCACCCTGCAAACGCCTGCAGAAGACAAACCGGGCTTCCAGAAGCAAACTCTGGCGCACACTTCCCCCTAGTGGACAGGAGTAAAAGTGTGGTCGCTCAAGCCCAGAAGCTGAAAATTAAATGACATGTCTTTGTTCAGATTCAAATGATTTGGAAGCGATATAGATTTAAACCTTATGTTGCCTTCACAAGGACAACGGTAACGTTGAAATGTACATGAGATGCTCTGCTAAACTACCCGTTAGTTCGCAGCTCTGGGATGCTAGACAATTTACCAATCTCTGTAGTAGTTATTATTTTCTGTAAAGGACGTAATAATAGAATCCCCTCTTACAGAATTGTGAAAATTGAGGAAGAAAATACACACGAGGGTCCTTTGTAAAATTCTTGTGAGCAAAATATCAATATAAAAAGTATTCGTGTTTTTTAAATAGATTAATTTTTATTATTTTTTGTATGTAGGTGTGTGTGCATGTGCCTCTGCATGAGTGTGCGTGTGTGTGCCTGCATACATGCCTGTGTGCATGCGTGCATGCATGCATGTGTGTGTGTTTGTGTGTGTGTCCTCTAGAAGAGCTGCAAACACACTTTCATCCAGCCCCAGCTTGGTGCTTTTATTACTCCTATCTTAGTAACTCTGGAAAAAAAAAGTAAACACAAAAATGCGGCAGAGGCAGGTGGATTTCTGAGTTCGAGGCCAGCCTGGTCTACAAAGTGAGTGCCTGGACAGCCAGGGCTATACAGAGAAACCCTGTCTCTAAAAACCAAAAAAAAAAAAAAAAGTGTTAGTAACCAGGGAAATTATTAAGAAAGTCCACTGCGGTCTGAATGGAATACCCTCCAGAGGCGCAGACATTTGAAGCCTTGGTCACCCGTTGGTGTTGTTCTTTAGAGAGGTTCAGGAGTCACTGAGGGTAGGGCCTCCAGGGCTTACCATCTCATTCCACTTCATTTTAACTCCCTCTGCATCCTGCTGGGGTTTGAAGATGTGAGGGTTTCTTGTCCCTGCCATGATGGGCTTCTATTCCTATGGAACAATAAACCAAAATAAGTTATTTCTCCCTTAAAATTGCCCTTTGTCATGGTGTTTCACCACAGCAGCAGCAGCAACAACAATGAAAAAGTAGCTAGTACATCCTTTACAGTGTGTCCTAGTTAGGGTTTCTATTGCGTGAGTGGAACACAGTGACCAAAGAAAGGCGGGGAGTAAAGGGTTTATTTGTCTCGCACTTTTTTTTTCTTCAGATTGGAGGATTTCTTTCTTTTCTTTTTTCTTTTTTTAATTAGATATTTTCTTTATTTACATTTCAAATGCTATCCCGAAAGTTCCCTATACCTTACCCCAAACCCTACTCCCCTACCCACCCACTCCCACTTCTTGGCCCTGGCATTCTCTTGTACTGGGGCAGATAAAGTTTGCAAGACCAAGGGGCCTCTCTTCCCAATGATGGCCGACTAGACCATCTTCTGCTACATATGCAGCTAGAGACATGAGCTCTGGGGATACTGGTTAGTTCATATTGTTGTTCCACCTATAGGATTGCAGACCCCTTCAGCTCCTTGGGTACTTTCTCTAGCTCCTCCATTGGGGGCCCTGTGTTCCATCCCTGTGAGCATCCACTTCTGTATTTGCCAAGCCCTGGCATAGCCTCTATCGAGATAGCTATCTATATCACCATTCATCACTGAAAGAAGTCAGGACAGGGCAGACACCTAGAAGCAGCAGCTGATGAAGAGGCCATGGATCAGCACTGTTTATTGCCTTGCTCAATACAGCTTGCTCATTCTGCTTTCTTATGGAATCCAGGCCCACTAGCCCAGGGGTGGGAGGAGTCCCAAGGTAGAAGAAAAGAGGGAGAAACAACAAAACAAATTCTGCTTGAAAAATGCCATGATGAAAGCCGATTTTTAAAAATAAGGTAATCATTTTTTTACCACTCTTTGGCTATGGGTTTAAAGGTAAGCGGATTTCTCCTGGACTTAACCAATGCATCTCATGGATTTACAAGGATACACCTGAGCTGTGAAACACTTTGGTCCTCAGTCATTCTGGATGGAAGGCATTCTAACAACATATGACTCTAGGTTAAATGATTCCTTTATAGATAAAGATAAAAAAGAATCTCTTCAAGAATGATGATAATTGCAGGCCAGCTTTCCTCCTGGGACCACGATGAGTTACAATACTAATATAAATAAAAGCAGAAAATACTTACGAAATGTCTACTTTACTCTTCACATCCTAGGTTGTATTTATATACATTGAATTGATCCTTATAGCTCTAGAAAACCTTTTAATTTACATTTTACAGGTGCAGAAACAGAGAATTAAATTGTCTCCAGTGTACATTGTTACTAAATTGGTATGTTGTCATTTGAAGTCACTTAGATCAGTCATAGAGAGAATCACTCTAACCAGTTTCTGAGGACCTTTAGGAGAGTGCACAGAGAACTCCCTCGACCCCTGAAAGTTTTCTAAATTCTTTAAGTTTTTAGTTCATTTCTAGATTCCATGCATGAGTTCATGTCAGTGCTATTCCTCACATTGGCACTTGGTGGCGCTATTCTAATTGCCACTTGCGGGAGGGAAGCCATGGTCTAACTATGTGGAGGTGAAAGGCATGGCCTGGACTCTTCTTGTTTTTAATAGAAGACTCCTGGTAGATAAAGTCATGTTGGCGACGTTGCATAAAGCATCTGGAATGGAAATCACCATCATACCTCCACTGTAAATGGCAGTTTAATTTCTGTAAAACGAGACCCACTTCCTTCACTAAACTGTATTCATTTGTATTGTGTCTCTTTTCTTTGTTAAATTTACAACCATATTTTGGCTTTACAGTTTCATATGCGTTGTAAAAAACCCTACCTAGGTTTATGTTTCTACTTGTAGTAAGCAACACTATAATAAAAACAAAGCGAGCAAGATTATGGTAGCATTCTTTTTTTTTTTTTTTTTTTTTCTGTCTAAAGAGGATGCTTGTCTCAAGTGTCAGAATGTGGCATTGTGCTATAGTGTGTTTCTCTGAGTCAGTGAGTGTAATGGAAATGCTTGTGTTTGGGGTTCCAAAGTTGCACCATATGGAGTCCCAACTTTAATTCACCTTAATTGTGTGTGTTGGTCAATTCATCCTCATTCTCAAGGCTAAGTATAATCTACTGGGTGGTAGAAATTGGGCTTCTGGGAAAAATGACAGACACATATGGTACTTAGCCCAGCAGGACTGAGGTCACTAAGTACAGACCATTAGAGCATGTGAAGGAGGTCCATGTGCAGTGATGTGCAGTGAGCCCATGTGTGGATTGTCACAGGTCTGGTCCTCGGCGGTTAGAGCATGTGAAGGAAGTCCATGTGCAGTCATGTGCAGTGAGCCCAGGTGTGGATTGTCACAGGCCTGGTCTGCGGCGGTTCTGCACTGAAAACTTACAAGATGGAGATGATTTATTTCCTGTATAACCGAGCCTGCCATTCTTGAGATGGGAGGGGAAATTACTGTGGCTTACAGGCAGCCTTTCATTTTCTTAGAACATGGTCCTTCATTTTAGAGAGTAAGTTCTGCAGATCTGGGATAGCTTCCAATTGGGCAATTAGATGGCGTTCCCAGAATTCACATCTTATTTCCAGCTAAATGCATTATTGTCGGGCCCATCTTCTCTTTGCGTATATGTGTAGACCAGAACAAAGGAAACGCACTACAGAGATTGCTTTATTTCACTAAGGATTCTATTGACTCGTGGTTTGGCAAGTCACTTGGAATACTTTCTGGGGAAGAAAGAGATATATTTATAATAAAGTATATGGTTTTCAGATACTATGAGTATTTATCTGAGATTTGATGAAGATTTAAATAATTATGGGATAATATCAGCCTCTCAAACTGTGAGAGTCTATCTTAACTGAAACAAATCTGTCCACTTACAGCCAGTGCTGTTCCACTAAAACAGTATGACTCTTAAAGCCGATGGACAGATATTTGGATCTATCTTGACCTTGCCTGCTCTTGAGAGTTTATCTTTCTTTGGAAGTCTTAGAAGTGTAGTTTCCTTTTGGAATGAGTTAAACTTTTGGGTTATGGTGGAAATAAACTTATTTTATAATGAGTGGGACTGTTCGCTGATGGAGATTGCCATCGAAGCTCCTTGTTATTAAGGAGTTAAAAGCAGAGAAAAGCGGCTTTCTCTGTGAGTAGGCAAGGGAGACGATGGTAGGCAGATGGGGGTCATGTGAGAACCATTGGTCAGTGAAGGACTGGGAAGAACCAGGGGTGGATAAGCAGAGCAGGGTAGCTGAAGTGCATTAATCACTGAAGAAGTCGGGAGACATCTCAGTAAGTTAGACCACATCAGGCCTCATAAACCATTGTGATGAGTTTGGGATGCATTCCAAAGCAGGCAACCACCAAAGGACTGTCAACAAACGAGTCACAGGACATGATTTATATTTTCATGACCTGGTTGCTTTGTGGGAAATATAGTGTAAAGTCATTTTCTGCTGATGTAATAAAATGCTTTAGACTTGAGAAATTATAAACCATAGACACTCATGTGTCATATAATCTGGAGGTTGGACGTCTATAAGATCAAGTCTTGTAATAGTGGCATCTTGGCTTCTTAGACGATATCTTGGATCCTTCTTCCATGAGGAAGAAACAGGGTCCTCACGGGGAATAAGCACAGGGGTAAAAGGAATCTAAACTTTCCCTCCTCTCAAAACTCCCTCTCACCGTCACCAGGATGAGATTAAGTTGCAACATGAGTTGGGGTGTTGTAGAAATTATTTAATCTCAAGTGGGGGTTTCTACGCCACCTTTGATCATTTAGTTCCCAGATAAAAGACACAAAACTTTTATATTTATAATAAGCCTTAATCACTAGAGCTGGGCATATATCTACCCTCTATGCTATTAGAATCCATGTCCCTGTCAATAAACCCAAGTTATAAGTTGAGGTGTTCCACCTGGGCTGCTCTTAACTCCAATTGGCCATCCCTCATTGCCATGTTTTCATGACTCACCTACCCCGTGGCATCTTCTCCTTCCTTCACCTTTTTTTTTTCTTTTTTCCTCTTTCTTACACACTCAACCAGCTAACTCAAAAACTCACCCACTTCTCATCCCTCCATTAATCACATGTAGCCGTTTTTATTTAATCAATAGCTTTCAATTAAGGAACAAGATCTGCACAATAAAAGCTGATAAATGTGAGAATTCTCTAGTAGGCCTAGACCTTCAGGTACAGAATTTAGCATTACAATACATAGCAACAGACAAAATCTCAACAATTCCGTCCCTTTTTTTGCCTAAATAAAAAAAGCTCTTTTTCTTTAATAAACAACACACAGTAGGAACGATTATGAACAATTATGAAAACTATCAGGATGCTCCGTGGCACCCTGTGTGCTTTCACATGGCCTGTGTTCTGCTACCTTTTCTTCTGCTTCCCTTAAATCTCTTCCTCTTCTCTCATGACTGGTAAGAACATCAACAGGTGATGCCTTTGTAGAAATAAGTATGCAGGTTCATAAAACAACAACAACAACAAAATAACAAAGCTAGAAATACCATCTGACTCCTACCACCCCTAGACAATTACTCAAAGAACTCTAACTCAGCACACAGCGATATAGCTGCCAGGTCTATTACTCCCCTACTCCCAGAGCTAAGTGGGGAACCAGCCTAGGTGTCCATCTACAGACCTGTGACCTCAGCTATAAAGAAAAATAAAATCTTGAGATTTTCAAGAAAAGAGATGAAACTGGAGATCAGCATATCAAGTGGACCGAATCAAAATAAAAAAGACAAATATCAATGTTTTCTCCCGTATGTAAGACCTAGATTCTATGTGCATGTTGCAGGAGCAGTTAGGGGAAGAGAGGTGTTCCATGGACAACTTTTAAAACATTCCTGCCAGTGTCATCTGCCCCATTCACAATGGGTTTTGTCTTAGATGTCTCCCCATGATTTTTATATGTTGAAATAATTTCTTTTTTATTTAAAAACATTATTAATTGTGTATATGTGCACGTGCCTGATGGTTTGTATGTACACCACATGCATGTAGTGACCTTAGAGGCCACCTAGAACTGGAATTAAAGGTAGTTGTGAGGTACTCCGTGTAAATGCTTGAACCCTCTTCCCCGGTAAGAGATTCTAGTGATTTTAACTGCTGAGCTACTTTTCCAGTCCCAATTTCTTTTTCTGTAATAAATTCATGCTGTTTTAGTGCTTCCATAAGCCATAACAAATTTTCACCGTGTTTGACACAATTCATTTTCTATCACTGGTCAGTGCATTTGGAAAAAAAAAATCACATTTGTGATTTTTTTTCTTCATTTTCCATTAAAGCGGTAACATCCTTCTTCCCTTAAGGCAGAGGGAATGCATTATCTGAGACTTCATGAGGTTCTGACTCTAGTCAAAGCCAGCCTCTTTACATTCAGAAATGTGGTTATGAACTTAAAAAGCCATATAGCTTCTTCCTGAGCCCAGTGCCAAGGACTAGATCCAGGGATGTGCATTTCAATTGGTTTGAAAAATGGCTTCATTGCCTCTCCTTTTAAACGGCACCTCATGAATAAGCCTTTTTACTGTGATAAAGAGGGTCCAGTGTTCGTGCAGAACACTCTGATGCTATGTCCTTTGGTAGATTTTCATGGAAATTGCTTAACATAAGAAAGCTGCTCAAAACCCATTCTGTTCTGGTTTTGCTATGAAGTTCTTTAAACGATCAGTGGCTTAGCTCTTCAATAAAGCCACTGGCACAGTCTTTACTTAGCATCTATTCATCCTACCCGTGACACCTGGATATGTAGAAAGCCACACAATTCTTGCCTGAGACATTTTGGCTGAAGAGAGTCTCAAATCAGGGTAGACATTGTATTTACCCTGGTGTGTGGCAAAAATGTTAAAACATAATTTTTACAATTCCTTGTGTGAAAGGTTGTAATAGCCCACTTGGTTTTCTTGGCATATGTTGAGATAATGAAAGTAGATCTTTAATTTTATGAAGCTAGGGTATGAATTGTTTTCTAGGAATAATGGCATTGTTTCTTGCAGAGCTCACATGGTCACCCAGAGAAGCTCAGAAACCAGGCTGGTTAATACTGGCACAGGGGCAGGAGTAGAGAGGGTTGGAATGCCCTGTGCATAGCAACACATTTGTAACTGTATCTTCCAGGAATCCATGCAGATATCCAGTTCTTCCTCCCTATTGTCCCTATTTGGACACTGTGACATGAACATGCTGGACACCTGGAACATAAACTCCTCTAGGAGTTCTCTTGTTTGTCCCCAATAAGAGGTCGGCTATTTTGTAGCTGGCTATTGTAGCAGGTTTCCTTGGCCACTCTCAGTCTGCTACAGTAGCATCCCAGTGCCTACAGGGCACAGGCTACTCCTTATTGTGGGGCATTCTGGCATGTCCTACTAAAATTGATTCCTCTCCAGATACCAGCAGATCCTTAGAGAAGACATAGGACAGCCAAAGACATGATGCATTGTGGTGTTTCGGTTACTACAGACATCATGACTCCTTTGTCTTAAGTTTTAAAGGCAGAGATGGGACTAGATTTTTTTTTTTCAATTACATTCTTTTCTTCGTTTTCTGTTACTGTGAATCAAACCCAGAACTCCAGACATACCAGGAAAAACACTAATGCTGAAATGTATCTCACATTTATAAATTAATGCCTGGATATACCTGAAACCCTTTCATAGGTGAGTATAAAAGTGGTATATATGCTGGTTGGGGATATTACACCATACAATCCACAACAAAGATGTTGGTTTAGATGTGGAAGCAGATGTTGCCAGAAGGCTAAAGCACTTTGCTGACCCTGCCACCTATTGGAAGCAGCAAGTCAGGGATGAAATCCACTCTTTTTAATTTTACAACCCTTCCTTTATATCTTACTACCTCTTTAGATACAAAAAGCTTCACGGGAAGTTAATTCAGTCTAGCCCTGAGTAGTCTTTGGAGATTCACACTCATGGGTTCACATACATTTAGCTTTTGCATCCAAATAATGCAAACTTACATGGTTAGGAATGCAACAGGTTATGTAAAATCATCTGTCAGTGTCTTTTTACATTTGTCATTTTGCTGCAGTGACTGAGTGGGAAATAATTCCATTTTAGCTACTGGATTTATAGACCAAGGCACTAGGTCAAAGTTTGCTTCCTGTTGTGGTTACTATGTTAGTTAATGCTTTGGCTTCTTTCTGCTGTAACAAAGTGCTTGATGGTTTAGGAAACCAGACATTCACTCGGCTCTGGGGGGATGTGGGTTGGAGGCCAGAGAGTCACTGTACGCAATGCATGTGAGGATGGTCGTACAGGCACAGACAGTTGGCTTTTATTTGTGCCTCCCTGCATGGGACAATGAGGACAAAGAAAGGGCATCTCATTTTCGCTTTTATAAGAACACAAATTCCATCCTAAGACTGAATATTTTTCCAGAAACTTCATCCCGCCATGTCATATGACTTGGGCATCAGGATTTGATTTCAGCCTATGGATTTGGGGCTGGATACAAATGTTCATTCCATAGTAAATAATAAAAGGAGCCATTCCTTTTGTGTGGTCAGACATACAGACTGTCATGACAGCAGCCTGGTAGTGGCCTCCATATGACTCTTATAGAAGGGGAGGTAGAAATCTCTGTGCCTGCTGGTGTCCTGTAGATGGCCAAGAATACAAAACTGACATTAAGACTCTAGGTCCAGTGCTATCTATGGCAGAGATAGTAGGTTGTCCCCAAAGCAGAGCACACTGATACCCTGACATGAGGTAAAGAATCTCCTGCTGAGAACTGGAGTCAGGAAGATAGCCGAGGTATTTGGTGCTTGAGGAACATTCTGGAAACTGCATGTTTATACTCAGTCCTTTGCAGAAGCATGGCCACAGGAGCATGTTCTACATGGGAAATCTGTTTGATCAACACATGGGTGAGATAGTTGTTCAATGTTTCAGTAATACCTCTGTTAACAGGTTCTGGAGCTGAAGCCAGGAGTTGTAAAGTAATCTTCCATTTTAATTTACTTTTAATTCTTATCCTGTCAATAATGTGAGCAACTTTGTGTGGGCCTGTGTACCAGAGGCTTTCCACGGAGATCTCTGGCCCAGCCTGGTGTGAGAGTTCTGGTGAAGGGAAGGAGTGCAGGCAGGGAGGCTAGGTTGCTTCTGCCACTTCTGCTGCTGCGGTTGGCTCCACCTCCATTTCTGCCGTGCCTTCCAGGTTAGTTAGCTACTCCACACAGCCTTGCATTGAGTCAGGTCAGGCTGGGCAGAGTAGAGGCTGACTAGCCAGTGAGGAGTGCGGCAGAGCCTCAGGCAGCGCTTCAGGAGAGCAGACCTCCTCCCAAGTGTTACAGCTCTTTGGACGTAAGGCTTGGATGATGTGGTGTCCCTTCTCCACCAACATAGTTGGTGCTAAGACCGAAGCCTTGAGAAAGCCGCACCCAATGGCACCTGTTGTTTTGTTAATTAGGCTAAGAGATAGCCGGGCTCCTCCCCCCCCCTCAGGTTCTGTATGCCTCCCAGATCCCCGGCTCCGCCCAGCTTACCAGTGGCCCATCTATGACCAGCCCACCTGCGCAACCTGAGAGATGTCATGATACTTCGGGGTTCCCACCAAACTCCAGAACGCCTGTGGGGGCGTGGTTTCCCTTCCTTTTTCCCCAAATGCTTGTCCACCATTAAACTGTTGTTCTAAGCAGAAGCAACCATGTAGCCTTGGAGATCTTCTTTCTTCTCCCACTCCCTTAGTTTCATTTCAGCTTCCGGCCAATACTCCAGGAACCCCATCCACTGCGGGCAGTGGACCCCAACAGGATGATAGAGTAGTTCTTGCATATTTTTAAAGCTTCTGGATAGGATTCTTATATACAATTTGGGGGTGGGTGAGGGTCTGACAACAGGTACTTCTCATTGGTTTGGTCTGAGAGCTTTGGGGAAACCTTATGATGGCCACATACCTCTCTTTGCAGGTGTGTGTGTGTGTGTGTGTGTGTGTGTGTGTGTGTGTGTGTGTGTATGAGGGGAGCTGTGGGAGACTGTAGCCACTACATGTCAGGAGCCGCGGACCCATACACTTGCAGTCCCAATGCAGATGGAAGTTATCACCCATTGGTTCCAGACCTTTACTGAACCAGGGACCAGGCTGTCTGTGCACAGCCCACTGTCCCACAACTTTGGGGTCATATGTTTATTTGACATTGCTTTACAGGAGTTATCATCTGTAATACAGTTGTTCTCCCATACATACACTAAGACTACCCATGCTTTATAGGTATGGAAATAGAACAACTAAGCTACTCTCCTAACGTCACATAAAAAATTAGTGTGATGTGTTGGACTGTCCTCTCTGTCATTGTAGGCCTGATCAAGAGGTAAGGAATAAAGGGAAGAGGTTTTTGTGTAAAGGGGGGAAAGGCTTTAGGTTAATATTTTTAGATTTTTCCTAAGAGAAAGGTTTAATACACAGCTTCAGTACTGATGTTCTTACACCTATACTTTGCTCAGAATAATAACATAGTGTATAGTTATTTTGTTCTTTCCTAAGTATTTACTAAGCACTTTCCTTATTCAAAGTGTTGTTCTGTTCACTAATACTGTGCGATATAAATGACGGAACTGTGATGCCAAGGAATGGTGAATGGTGATATTAAACTGCTATAGGTCATGACACCTTGAGGCAGCATGTGGAGTAACTTTGTCTGCCCTCGGGTGGACTATTCTGATCAATAATTTGCAGGGATTGCTACAAGGTCTAGCCTCAGATGGCCACGAAAATGACCATATCAATATTCTACTTTCTTCTTCTTTAAAACAAACTGGCTGGGCAGCAGTGGTGCACTCAGGAGGCAGAGGCAGGCAAATCTCTGTGAGTTCTAGGTCAGCTTAGTCTACAGAGTTAAGTTCCAGAACACCCAGGGCTATGAAGAGAGACCCTATCTCACTGCCTCCCACAAAGAAAACAAATTTAGATTAATTTCCTTTATTTTATGTGTATGGGTGTTTTGCCTATATTATATATATGGCCCACGTGTATGCTTGGTACCCTCAGAGATCAAAGAGGGCATCAGATTCTCTGAAACCTGAGTTACAAATGATTATGAGCTGCTGTGTGGATCCTGGACACTGAGCCCAGTCCCCTGCAAGAACAAGTGCTCTTAAGAACTGAACCAACTCTATAGCCCTCTGCTTTCTTCTTAATCTTTCCTTCTCTCCTTTTCCCTGGCTCAGATTTCTTACTCTCCTTTCCCTCTATTCCTCTTCCATGGAGCTGCCTGCAAGTGAGCTTTCATGGTCTCCTCTTGGGAATGAGGGGTGCTGTGGTGACGTAGACTAAAAAGCTGGTACAGAAAATGACCCTAATTTTCTTCTGACTCCTTCTTCACTCTAAAGAAGCCCACTAATTGGTAAGCTAATTTCATAGTGTACCCTTAAAAAGGAGCTGAAATTGAATTCACCTGCACGGGTGGACAATGTCACTCCCAGGAGAAGTGGGTTATTAATGGAAAATTACAATGCAGCCTGAGCAGCTGCCTCAGTACCACAAAAGCTATCCAGTAGGGTACAGGTTCCTGGTCAGTGTGAGCCTGGTATCTCTGAGTCCTGCAGCTGAAGTGTGTGGTGCCTTCAGTTATAGGGTCTTACCATGTGGCTATGGTGGGATGCCAGGGACAACAGCAGTAGATGTATTATTTTGGAGGGTCCATGGACTTGCTGACTGGTAGCTCACAGGAAGGTCTTTCATCTGACCTGACTATCCTGCAAGACTCTTGTTTTGCTCCTATAAATGTATATGGAATCATATGGCAAGTGTTAAAAATCTTAGGTCAGATATTCTTTATGTGTTCTTTGCTGTCATTTCCAGAGCTTGCTAGAAATTCCAAGCCTTCCACTAGCACTAGTAGTCATGGATACGTTAGCTGGAGCCTGAGCTGCAGGCAATTACGTGAGAGTCACAGAAGAGAAGAGACTTAAAGAAGACTGGATGATATGGGAGACTTAGGCTTTTCATTTTATTATAAGAAGTAAATTGTCTCGCAGGGTGGCTATACCCCTCCATCCTCTCTCATCTAGGGCACATAAAATGGAAACACTGCAAAGTCTCTAGTTGCCCAATATCTTTGGGGAGACTTGTCAACAAGATTAAGTCATCCCAACATGTGTGTTGAAATTCCAGTTTAAGATAATTTAAAATGATGTCTGATTTGTCTGTAGATGAAAAAGCTTGTGATGTCTACTGAACATGGATTATCTGGGCATCTTGATAGTTACAGCAGACGTTCTTTTCATCTTTAAAAAAAGTGTTTGTTTTGGCTTGGTTTGGGTGATAGATCTTTACTGTGATGCTCAGGCTGCTGTAATTTTCTTATGTGAGCCACACTGACTGACCTCACATTTGTGACTCTCCTACTCCTGACTCCTGAGTGCTGTGATGGTTGGCACATGCTCTCATGGCTGGCTTTCTTGTTCACTGGCAATATTCAGACAGCATGATATAGCCTCTGAATGCCCGTGAATGAGAGGTAGCAAGTGGAGAACACCAGCCAGAAGCCTGGTAATGTGTATCTGTACCGTTGTAGGTTCTTTAATCCAGTGCCACATATGAAGACTGAGGCTCACAAGTCACAGAACCATGATGAAGAAATGGGGAAAAGTTAACATTTTCTGACATGTCTCATGTGACTTATTTATAGTTTGAATCTCATGTGTTGAGATTCCTTTTTGATTTTGGTTGCCATAGGCAGTTCTCTTACTAATAAAATCACTGGCTTCCCAAACTACAGAATATTACATTTATTTATTGTACATTAGAAAGATAAATCACCATCACATGGATGTGTTTCTGTCCTATTTGGTCTCATTATCAGAAAGACTACCTATGACATGTTGGGTTTGACATGCCGCTTATGTTGTTCTAATGCACACTATGTACCTTTGCTGTGCTGTATTTTGGGAGCTAATTTTCCCATCTGACCACTGAGACAGCTAATGCTGGAAGATAACATGTGGATAATTTCACATCATTAAATGGTGATAGTCTTTTATGATGTGGAACAAACAAGGTAAGCCTGAAATAGATAAAGTGATTATCTATCGACACGGTCTTATTTCAGGAGATGCTTGTCTTCTGAAATAACTCTTAAAGGTACCTCACACCTAAAGTGCTACCAATAGAAATTAATTGCTCTAGTTGAAATAAATTCTCCCTGTCAAAATGTGGACTTTTCAGGACATATTTTCTTTTAAAAGAAACTCAATGTGTATACATAGCAGAAAGATATGGGCAGAATTTATGTGTAGTGCTCCATCAAAAATGTGGCGAGAAGCAATGCTGATTTTCTCATATAGTCTTCTAAAATGTATGACGAAGTGCATGCACACGTGTACACACACACACACACACACACACACACACACACACACACACTTATGCATTCTTTCATTGGACTCAAAGAAATTTTCCCAGTAAGTTTCTCAATCTAGTTCTTATAGATGCTATAGAAACTCTAGACAAGTAATATAATGTATATAGGTAATATAAATATAAATATAATATAAATATAAATATAAAGCAGAGGGACATTTCCTTGAAGCTCTGAAGGCTATGGAGTCCAAGGTAGAGACTCTAGCAGCTGGTGAAGCTGTTCTTGTGTGTCCTTACATAGTGAAATACATCAGGACAAGAGAGTGAGGATCCTTCAAGGCAAGCTCTTCTTACAGTGGCATTAACCCACGTGGGTGGGACCTCATCTCTAAATACAGTAGCTCTGGGAATCTTCTAGTACATGCATTCTGGAGGACACATGCAAAAGAGCTAAATATAAACAATCTGTAACATTCTTTCACTAAAAACTAAACTAAAAGTGTAACAGACTACAATCCTAGCACTAAAAGTACTAGTTTCCATGTGCTAAAATCTGAAGACAGCCCAATAGATAGTGTCCAGTACTCTGAACTCCAGCCAGGTCTCTATGGCACCACACACAGCTAGTTAGAGGGAATGCAGGTGAGCAATCAAGCCAACTGAGTACGAAACAAGCAAGACAACACGCTGGCTCACAAAGAAGTAACTGGAAGCCCAAAGACAACAGTGAGAAGGACCATGAAACTTGGGTTTCCGTGTTTGAAGCTTGCATTCTTTTAGTTGCCAAGTATTTACTAAGCACTTCCTGTGTTCTGGCACGTACATATACATGGAGTCACTACATAAACTAGAAACAATCCCACCACTAGATTGAACTACTGGAAATGCCCAGTAGTAAAGGGCTCCCAACTATTAAATCTATGACTGAGTCCCTGGCTGCTCCAGAATGCTGAGTCAACCAAGACTCCCCACTTGTGTGTTTCAGGGGGTGGTATCCCCTCCAAAGTACCATACATATCGGAAATGTAATCCCTAGTGCAACTGTGTTCATAGATTGGGACCAAAGGCAGGTGTTTGGGTCAGGTGGGTAAAAGCCCATATGAATGGATTCATGCACTTGTCCATCAGGAGGCATAACTGTTTGATTTGTCTGCTCTTCTGTTATGACAGAACACAGCAGTCCCTATGCATCCTGAAAGCAGAGAGACTGAACCCTAGGTTTTTGAATTCCCAGGCTCTAGAACAGTGGTTCTCAACCTGTAGGTCGTGACTCCTTGTGAATGAATAACCTTTTTATAGAGGTTGCCTAAGATCAAACACAACATCAGATATTTTCGTTATGAATCCTAGCAGTAGCAAAATCACAGTTACGAAGTACCAATGAAAATAATTTTATGGTTGGGAGTCATCACAACATGAGAAACATAATGTATTAAACACCGATCTAGAATTAGAACGTTTAATTCAATTATTCAACCTCAGGGGCTGTTCTGTACAACTGCTAAGTAAAGGCAAGAGTGGCCTTGACTAATGGACAGGCCAGGTAATCTGACAAAGCTCGTACAACTCCCCCAAGCCAGCGTGACACTCTCACCTGTATACAGACTGGAATGAAACTTTTGGGTGGGTTCTAATTCTGAGACAAATTTGAAATTATATGAAGTAAAACTGCATAAGAATTCATCACTGTAAGACTAGACACACTCTCTAATTATTCTGTCCCAGAATTCTTTAATAAAACTGAATATATATTTTATTATATTGCATATTAATTTTGTTACTATTACCTATACTTAATATGTTTATATAATAGATTACATTTTCACAAAATATATTCTATTAATATAAAGTATAAGTAATTAATATAATATAAAATATATTCTATTAATATAAAGTATAAGTAATTAATATAATATAAAATATATTCTATTAATATAAAATATAATCTTCAGTAAAATAATATTATATTTCTGCAGTAAAGGCTTACAGTCAAGAAACCAGTGAAGTCGATTTATTCTAATAAGCCACATGACATTTTCAGAAGGAAGTTAAGCTTCATGATAGGAGAGTTAATTACAACTTTTACAGTATAAATGTGCTGCCCCAGTTTGTCTCTAGGGAGAAATAATTATTTCCACAAAGTTAATCAGATGAATAGCTGCCACTGTGTGGCCAGATCTAGATGGCTCTAATAGAAAGTAGGCTAGACTCAGTAATGGTCATTTGACCATGAAGAGGGAAGTTCACCATGCCAAGAGAAATGAGTGTGGTTTACAGAAAGCTAGATGTACCTGAAGCATGGGGCAGCTATTACAACAGGAAGAGAGTGGGGTTTACTCTAATTTTAACAAAATTTTAACAATGGTTATAGTTTGGAAAGTGATGAGTTTTTCAAGAAAGAAAATTATATAATCTCACAAACAGTAATGGTTATTACATATATTGCTAAAGTAGTCCTTGAAAATTATGTACATGTATTTAAATGAAGTCAATATTTGTTGTTTAATTTTTATAATTTTAAAAGTGCCAAATAAAAAGTTTGTTGAAGCTTCATGGCAAAATTAGAAAATATAGCATTTATTAATCATGTTATATATATATATATCAAAACTACAACCAAATCACAGAATGTGTTTGTATTTATAGTTTCTTACACATATATTATATTTCAGTAACACATTCACTAAAAAAAAAAATCTCCAGTAGTGACATACTATTGTAGTAAGTTTTAAACTAACATTTGGGATAGACTTCTACCTTGAAATATAGCAGCCATTTTTCAAAAAAAATAAAAAATAAACCAAACCCTACATCTAGTAATTATTAAATTCTAAGATTATAAAAGGGCCATTATTTTCCATAAGCACAGGAAAATATCCTTCATTTCTTGGTGAATCTTTTAGAGAGAAGTTTGAGGGCACACAGTGGGTAGTGTGGGGAAATCCTGGAAGTCTGAGGGCACACAGTGGGTAGTGTGGGGAAAGCCTGGAAGTCTGAGGGTACACAGTGGGTAGTGTGGGGGAAGCCTGGAAGTCTGAGGGCACACAGTGGGTAGTGTGGGGGAAGCCTGGAAGTCTGAGGGCACACAGTGGGTAGTGTGGGGGAAGCCTGGAAGTCTGAGGGCACACAGTGGGTAGTGTGGGTGAAGCCTGGAAGTCTGAGGGCACACAGTGGGTAGTGTTGGGGGAAGCCTGGAAGAGGCAAAGGAAAGGCGAACATTGGCAGCCCTGTGTTCACTCCAGAGAGCACGATGGCTGTGGGCTCTGTTCCTTCAGAATGAAAGGGAGCTATTTATAACACAAAGATTTTTTTGTGCTGTATTATTAAGTTAATATACGGTACTGGCAATGGAGTTTTGTTTGGATACCACCAATAATTTGGAAGGGTACACTTAGCAGATAGTTACAGGGTCTAAGAAGGAAAGGGTGTCTGTGGCTAAATTGAAACTAATTGGGGCAAATGAGTGTATCTGTCATAAACCACTAATAATAATGCTTATTATCTTGTTTACATAAGTATTGCAATTAACTAAGGAATTTCACTGGGACACAGTGCACCATTTATCCTCAGATCTCCTCTGGCAAGACACAGTTATAAGGCTCTCTTTATGCCACAGATAAAGAAGGTGCTGAATGTGACAAGCACACAGGCCAGGCTGAAACAGAAGCCAGGTATCTTTAGTCTCTGACAGTATTTTGAATTTTGCTTGAAATATACTCCCTCCATAGTTTTGAAAGGCTTTAGGGAAATGAGGGCAGAATGGTGCTTAGGATTGTTATCTGCCTTGTGTATGCCATCTCTGGGGACAGCATCACCTAAGACAGCAATGCTAAATGTGGGGAAATGGCTGGTGCATTAGTTACTTGTTGCTATGACAACACACCTGACAAGAGAAATGGAAGGGCATGGATGGATGGAGGGAGGGCAAGAGAAATGGAAGGGGATAGGAGAAAAGAGGGAGGGAGGGAGGGAGGGAGGAAGGGAGGGAGGAAGGAAGGAAGGAAGGAAGGAAGGAAGGAAGGAAGGAAGGAAGGAAGGAAGGAAGGAAGGAAGGAAGGGAGGGAGGGAGGGAAGGATTTATTGTGGTTCATAGTTTGAGAGTACAGTTGTGATGGTTTGTATATGTTAGGCCCAGCAAGTGGCACAATTAGTGTGACCTTGTTGGAATAGGTGTGTCCCTGTGGACATGGGCTTAAAACCCTTGTCATAGCTGCTTGGAAGTCAGTGTTCTGCTGGCAGCCTTCAGATGAAGATATAGAACTCTCAGCTCCTCCTGCACTATGCCTGCCTGGATGCTGCCATGTTCCCTTCTTGATGATACTGGACTGAACCTCTGAACCTTCAAGGCAGCCCCAATTAAATGTTGTTTTTATAAGAGTTTCCTTGGCCATAGTGTCTGTTCACAGCAGTAAGTCCCTAACTAAACCTACAGTCTATTGTAGTAGAGGAGGCAGGAATAAGAGCAACTGTCCACACTGCATCCACAGCCAGGAAACAGACAGGAATGGATGATGACATTCTCCTCCCCCCCCGCCCCCCCACTGCTCAGGACCTCAGCCCATAGAATAGCCATCTGCAGGATCCCACCTTATTTCACCCAGTCTGGAGATTCCCTCAAAAATATGTCCAGAGGTTTCTCTCTTAAGTGATTTTGAATCTCCTAAGTGGGAAATATTAACCATCACCGCTGATGTAATTTAGGACTCCTTAAACTAGGATCAGCACTGTTGTGGGTAGACATGGTCTGATGTTGACCCTTGCCCATGGTCCTAGGCTTATGTTCTTGAAGTTGAGAATCATTTGTTCAATTAATGGAGGGTACAGGGAGTGGGTTATGCTCAGTACATAGAGTTGAATGTCTACAGGTAAATGGGGACTTGATAACCCAATGAAACTATCAGAGAGCTAGTACTCTTAATAAATCTTTATACTGTTTCTGTAGACATCAAAGTAATAGAAGAAACAAAAAATGTGTGAAGACCCTGGCTTAGCATGCCACTCTGGGTATTCAAAGGGTTGAAATGGATAGTCTGTTTCTTCTAAGATGACAGTTCAGCATCTTTCGTAAACATTTGATATAATCAACTTCTTGGTCTTTGTGGTCTAGTTAAATAGACGTTGACCTTTTTATTGGCTTTATTTTAACTCACATATAAAGCAATAGGTCTCATATGATGTCTTCATCCAAGTTGGCTTTTGTTGACCCTGCCCTTGTTCTCTTCTGTCTTTCCTCTCTTCTCTCCTTCCATCCCCAGTAGTTCCTTTTCTGCTTCCCTGTCCCCTGCATCCTATTGACCTTCACGTTTCTGTAAAAGTTAAGTTCACAGAAAAAGTCATTAAATGTTTGAAATATTCTCTTTTTTTTAATTTTTATTTTTTATTGAACTAATAAATTTATTTTAAAATATACAACTCAGTAATGACATTTATATAAGTCATCAGAATAATCTATAATAGTTAAATGCCTCTTCAATATACATAATATATTCTGAAGCTAAAAGTAATATGCACTCAACCAGTTTTTAAAATTTATTTGGAACATTAAACATGATAGAGGCAGAAAAAAATTTTCTAATGAAGTCCTGTATGAAAGGAAATTGTGAAAAGTTCCTGATTAGACAGAAACCATTCCATCTCTAAGGGAGAATACTCAGCGTAACTGTCGCTTCATAGAATGAATTGGGTAATGTTCCTTCTGTTTCTAGTTTGTGGAATAGTTTGAAGAGTGTTGGTATTAGGTCTTCTTTGAAGGTCTGATAGAATTCTGCATTAAACCCATATGGTCCTGGGCTTTTTTTGGTTGGGAGACTTTTGATGACTGCTTCTATTTCAGTAGGGGTTATGGGACTATTTAGATGGTTTATCTGATCCTGATTTAATTTGGTATTTAGTAGAAAATTGTCCATTTCATCCAGATTTTTCCAGGTTTGTTGAATATAGGCTTTTGTAGTATAACCTGATGATTTTTTGAATTTCCTCAGTTTCTGTTGTTATATCTCCCTTTTCATTTCTGATTTTGTTACTTTGAATAACAAAGTCTCTGTGCCCTCTGGTTAGTATGGCTAAGGGTTTATCTACCTTGTTGATTTTCTCAAAGAACCATCTCCTGGTTTTGTTGATTCTTTGTATAGATCTTTTTGTATCTACTTAGTTGATTTCAGCCCTGAGTTTGATTATTTTCTGCTGTCCACTCTTATTGGGTGTATTTGCTTCTTTTTGATCTAGAGTGTGGGAAGCCAGGCCTTCAGTGATTCCCACCATAAAGACCAGCTAACATCTTGCTAAAAGCCAAATTGCCTCCTCCTGCACACTAGGCTGACCCCAAGACCAGCAGAGCCTTATCTTAGACAAATATTCAGGGTAATAAAATGGTGCCGAGCATCCTGAGATGTATCACCAAACATTCCAAGGCTGCCATCCTCCCCTGGCCAGAGGTCCCTCGTTCCTGGAGTCTTTGTTCCCTGTCCCTGACCTCCCCATGCCCTCTCCTTTGCTGTATATATAAAACTGAGCATTTTACCTAAGTAAAGTCAGACCGTGACAAAACCTCGAAAACGCATGGTCTCCTTTCTTTCTCTCCCACCCTTCCTTTATTAGAGACAAAGGGTCCTCCTCTCTCCCACGAAATGACTGAGTCCCGCAGGCTCGGGATACTAGAGCTTTCAGGTGTGCTGTTAAGCTGCTAGTGTAAGCTCTTTCCAGTTTCTATTTAGATGCACTAAGAGCTGAGTTTTTCTCTTATCATTGCTTTCATTGTGTCCATAAGTTTGGGTATGTTGTATCTTCATTTTCATTAAATTCTAAAAAGTCTTTAATTTCTTTATTTCTTGCTTGACCAAATTATCATTTAGTAGGGCATTGTTCAGCTTTCATGTTTGTAATATTCTAATCCAGTGGGGGTTTTGTGTTTTGTTTTGTTTTCTTTTTGCTGGCACATGCAAAGTAGTATTAATTCTAGTTGATCATTAAATTGAAAAGTGAGGTTTGTCTCTATTTTTTCATGGTTACATTAACAATGAAGTCTAAATTGGAATTATATGATGCATCTTCATTATCTATCTCTTGTTCTGTCTTCATTATTTTATCTTCTTGTTCTATCTTCTCCCCTGAACAGCCCAGGTCCCTGATATTCTCTATTGTCATTGTGCTATTTTCCTAGTGAAATTTGCGATTACTAGCTGGGAAGGCAGCTTAGCAGGTAAAATGTACCTGCTGCTAAGCCTGAAGATTTATGTTCAATCCCTAGAGCCCAAGTGGTAGAAGGAAGAGCTGACTTTACAAGCGTCTCTCTAACAATATGTGTGGTGTGTGCATGTGCATGTGTGATCACATGCACCATATATGATTATTTTTCACCAATATTGTGAAAAAATTAAATTAGTTTTTATTTATTCCAACAGCTGAATGCAAAATTCCCTTTACAGTCAAGAACTTTGAAAGCTGGACAGTAAATTAACTCCCTCACTTTAGTGCTTATATGTTGATAAAGTGATCCTTCTACTCTGTGTGAGAACAAAGGCAGAAAGTACAACCAAAGAGTCAGACATCTGTGTTCCTCCTTAGATCTTTAGGACCAATGAAGCATTTATTCATATTCAGGTATTGGAATTTCAGCTGGTTTGAACCAGAGAGGTCACCATTCACATGGGGGTGGGGGTGGGGGCAGAATGAGTTTCCATGATTCAGATGTCAGTTTATACTTAGTTGATAACTTTATAAACAATGTATCTTCTGAATCTCCATGCTCTTATTCTTCATGCCCATGAAGAGAACCTAGGAGAAGCTATTGGTGAAGCCTAGTTGCTGTGGAAGACCCCATTGTAGTGGAGATGTCTGTACCATGGGATGATCATCAAGATCATCAGCAGCAATGGAGTGGATCAACCTGAGCTTAGGGTGCTACAGAGGGCAGAGCTGGAGAAGTGAAGCCAGCCCTTTGGTGGAGCCCAGAAGAGCATGTGGGGATCCCAGACATTGAAACAAGAAACTGTAGCATTGAAGTTGCCTTGTAGACCCCAAGATTTTCCAGATACCAGAGCCATTAGATATCTCCTGAGGAAAGCTGCTAATAGGGAGTGGAATCAGCCCAGGAAAAGAAATTTGTTGCTGTCAACAAAGATGAAAAAAAGAGTTGGAAATCTGGAAATTGCTTTGACATCAGACATGGAGATGCAGGGTTTGGAGTTTGCCCAGATGGTTGCATGTCTTGATTAGGCTATTATAGTTAAGTATCAAAAGAGACTTTGAACTTTGGACTTTTGACATTGTTGGTACTGCTATAGACTATGGGAACTTTGGAAGTTGGACTAAGTATTATATGGCTAGATATGGCGTATATCTTTATAAACTATGTATCTTCTGAATCTTCATGCCCATATTCCTAAGGCATGGATGATGATCACTACCAAGACTCCCTGCTGTCAAGGTACACGTGATGTGCTTCCTAAGAAGTCTTTCAAAGAATGGGTACTCACTAGCTGAGATAATTTCAAGTGGATGATAACTGTAGTCTTGAAAATACCTCCATGCAAAGGCAACTTGAACCAAAAGAAAACAACTATTTTTCAAGTTGAAGAAAGAAGAGATAGAGCTGTGCCAACAACTCAAGGCTAACTTACACAGGAAGGAAAAGCAGGTCTCAAATCCTTGATTTTGGCTCGTTTAGTAATTTTCTAAGAAGTAAAGACTCCTGTTGTCCTGTTATCTAGTTCCAAAAGCAGTTATTTAAGAAACCAAAATTTCTCGTTAAAGGAGTTTTCTTCTAAGGGTTGTATCTATCTGTAGCAATGAAGTGAATGTTTAAGGTATTTCTGTGGGTAGCAAAAGTCTTAAGTTTTCCTAAAGTTAAAGTTCCATGTCTTAGTAACTTTTTAACTTAAAAAAATCATAAATTTAAAATATATATATATATATATATATATATATATATATATATATATATATATATATATATAATTTATAGCATAAACTTTATAACTTTAATTTTATAAACTTTAAATTTTTTTAAAGTTGCACACAGAAACATCACAAATCAAAATCAACCAGACAAGTCTACACAACTAAATGAACTTCTATACAATTAGAATAGGTATTTGGAATGGAACTTCACACTAAATTTTACACTTTCAGTATTGAATGTATTTTATGGATTTATCTGCCACCAAACATAATCACAACAGAATTAGAAGTAGAAAAACAATTTGTTTTCTATCATCTTTCATAACTCATGTCCATTACTTGCATCCTCTTTCAGTGTTAATCTTGGGCAAACTAAAATGGTTGATAATTCTAGCCCTGGGTCACATAACATCGTCCATTATCAAGACTTGAAGGGTCCTTATACAGAGACTACTTAGTTCAGTATTGTCATTATTTTTTCAAAGGTCAGTCAAACCATAAGTGAGTGCTCAATGACATCTCCAAATGCAGAGAAAGCTCTAAAATATATTTCAGGTGACAGACTGGATGCTCTAATCTAACCTTAATTTCATAAACAGTGCACAGAAGATGTAAGCTGTCATAGCCAAAAGCCTGGACCCTGATAAGGCACACCTGGGCTCTATCCCTGGGAAAGCTGCCTACCTGCTCTCCTTAAGCCTAGTATTGGACAAGTATTAGGGAGACTGCATTAAATAAAGTGTGAAAAAACATGTTGAGTACAGAACTTGGCAAACAAAAGACTAAAGAAATATTATTATTATTATTATTATTATTATTATTATTATTATTACTATTATTAACTTGAAACTCTTATTCCTCCTTTACTCTATTATTCATATAACTCTCCTCATGATAATTATGGTTTGTTACCCAGTGGTAGGAGACACACACAACCATGGATACAGAGACCTTTTCTTACAATTTCACTGAATCATGAAGACTGCAGTGCTTCCCTCTTGAAATTTTCTTGACATAAGTCACTGAGTACTTGTGTCATGATGATCTGTGCAGTGTAAGACCCTTCCTTGAAAAGATACCTTCTGGAGTCTGACAAATCCATGGAAATTGCTTTAGTAATTCACTTTCCAGGCAGTCTATTAAGGGGCTTCAAGGAAGCTCTTTACAAAATGCTCAGTCTCCACTACTATTCCTTGTATCCTCAGCCATTCTCTATAAAAACCAACAGTGAAGAGCACTCACCATTCTTAAGTAAAGACGAAATATGTCTGATGTAATTTCACAAACACAGACACGTGACATAACAATAGGACTTCGAAAGCTAGATTTTGTTGAGAATTAATGCCTTATGACTAGAGAAAGTGGATGCTAATTTGGGATATAAAAAAATTCTATTTCCTCCATTCTTCTTTATTTTGGTGTTATAGCTTGCTAAAATAAGACACGTCCACACCCAGAATTATGTAAACTGATAGATTACAGCAAAGTTGTAGGAGCTTATGAGACAGTTCAGCTTGTTTCAAAAGCCTGGCAAGGTGGAAGGAGAGATATAACCTCACAAACTTGTATTCTGACTTCAGTGCCCTTCCATGTACACTGAAGCATGCAGGTACGCATGCGCGCGCGCACACACACACACACACACACACACACACACACACACACACTTTTCAAAATCTAAGTTTAGCAAAAAACCAAAACCAAACGAAGAAAAATCCACACTAGTTCTCTAGCACTCTTTATTGGTTGTATATTCTTAATTCCTTTGACACTAAGATATTTCACAATTTTCTAGCTTGCCTGGTATTCAGGATTATTCTATTTTTGTCATCTATGAACTTTTAAATTTATAAACCTTTGAAGATAGAGAACTTCACAACTCCAGGAGAAAATTTCTCTAATTATGACTACAATATAATTATAACATAGGTAGGACAGAAAGGGAAAATTATTGCTAAGGGAAAAACATCTTTAGAATTCCATTCATACAGAAAAAGATCCCAGAGGGGGAAAACATATGCATTAGCCCAGTATAACTTAATAACTCAACATACAAAATAGATATTACTACATTTTTGTATTTATTTTGTTGTGCTAAATGCCATGGCTAAAAGCAAGTCTGGGGAGGAAAGAGTTTATTTAGTTTTATACTTCTGGGTTACACTCCATCATTGAAGAAATTCAAGCCAAGAACTCAAGCAAGAACAGAGAGAAACTACAGAGGAATGCTGCCTACTAGCTTACTCATGACCTCGTTCATGCTCAGCTAGCTTTTAATACATCTAAGTTCCACCTGCCTAGGGAACTGCCCCACAGAGTATGCTGGGCCATCCCCTAACAATCATAATCAAGACAATTGCTCATAGACATGGCCACTGGCTAGTTGATTGAGGCAATTCAATTGTTGTTGTTGGTTTCTACCCTGGCAACTCCAAACTGTGTCAAGCTGATATTTGAACCTAACTAGAACATGCATTTATAGATTTTTAAGATCCAACCCCTTCTGCCTAGCTGAGAATATAGATCAGTGATAGAGTGCTTGTCTACGCAGCATGTGTGAGGCTCTGAGTTCTAATCCCAGCACTGCAAAAACATCTCTAGAAATCACATGTACTATCTTCATATCAATTTTCCATTGATATGGTCAAAGCACACCAATCACCATTATTCCTACTACTTTTATGTCATATGTGCAGCCAGTCTAATGTAAAGACATTCTTAACATACAGTCACAGGACTTGAGAAGAAACAGAGGAAACTGTAGAGTGGTCATTGGTGGGTTAGCATCTGCTATAAAAATAGTAATACATTTACTGGATACTTAGATAATAACAAATGCCAGTAATTCCAGGAATCAAGGTGCTAAGGTAGGAGAACTGCAAATTTGAGGCCAGTCTGTATCACATCATGAGTTCAAGGCTACCCTAGCTCTATAATGAGTCTCTATCTCAAAGTGTTCCATGACAAAGAGAGAGAGAGAGAGAGAGAGAGAGAGAGAGAGAGAGAGAGAGAGAGAGAGAAAGAGAGATTAAATTGTCGGTGTATTTTCAGGAGGACATTTGATGGACATCAATGTCTAGTATAGTCCACTGATTCTTACACAGTGTCTTCTCACCGAGGTTACACCTGGACTTGCTTGTCGATCAACACAGTTCTCTTCTCTCAATTACTAAATTTAAAGGATGGATTACAACATAATTTCAGACATTAAAAACGATAACTTCCCATAAACATCCTAATTTTGACATGGTGTGTACATGGGGACACGACAAGTCTTTTCTCCGTTGCACTGTAATGTGAACATCACTGGCTTTGCCAGCAAACCAGACCTCGGAGTTTGGGAAATGTCCCTAAGTCATGTTTTCCCATTTTCTATTCTGATAGCTGATACCACCACAGGGTTCATGAGTCTCCTGTGCAGGTTACATTGCTCCGTCACATTGTATTTGAGGTTCAGTCTGTGTGGATAGCCTGTACCCTCCTTAATCAGCTGCTCTGACACTCCAAACATTCTCTTGATGCACAGGTTTTCTCCAGCCTATGCCCGTGTCTACGCTGCTCCATCTGGCTGGACCCTTTGTTCTTTATTCCCTTGTGTAACCAGTTAACTTTTACTTGAAGGACCATGTGAGGGTCCTTTTCTTCTGTGACAGCTTGGCTGACACTTCCAGACTACACTGGGTACTTTAATGTATGTACTCAGAACACCACAGCACAAGGATCTGTATAGAGGGAGTTAGCTTTAGAAGGTTGAGATCCACTGGGATAAATATTTGCGCCACTCATACATCTTTTTTGTGCATATTTAATGATCCACAAACTTTCATTTTCCCTGTGCTTTAATTTACACCAATTTTCCTCTCCTCTGCTATTTTCAGGAAGGTGTCAGGTATTTAGATTCCTTGTATTTAAGACAGCAGGACCAAAACTTCCCCTTTCTCTGTAAGTGTGTTCCTCTCTCAGTGAAGTTGTGTCTGACTCTCAGGGTGAGCAGTAACCAAGGTCTGCTGTGGATTAGGGCTCAGGGGAGCTCGTCCTGAAGAACAGAAGTAGGTTATCTGTCTTCCTATCTGCAGCTCCTGGCAAGGAGCCCTATCCTTACTGTGTGCAAATGATCAATATAGCCAAGTGGGTAATTAAACAGATAATGAAGGAATTACAGAATTTGTAAAAAGGTATTTGGAAACTGTGCAGTTCAATTAGTGAAATTGGAAAAACAAAAACAAAAACAAATGGAAGATTCTCATCCAGGATAGTAACTGAAAGAAAAAAATGGGTACAAGAGATCATTACACGTTATATCTCAAGGTGGCTGGCTCGTGGGAGTGAACAAAACCAGGCAAAACTCAATAGAGTTGGATTCAGCAAATACTGGAGAACTCACTAAATGGGAGGCACTGGGCTAAAACCTGGTTATAACTGTGAAGAGTTAGAGTATTATTATAATAACACACCTTCTGATAATTTACATATCTAAACAAGAAAAAGAAAGCTTCCTGTTATTCAAAGGGGGCAGAATGGTCTTACTGAAATGGAATTGCTAGTGGATTTGGTTTTCTGCTCACACGTCTAGAGGCTTCCCACTGATGCCCTGTTTAAAAATTCAGTGTTTTTCGCACCATCTTTCTTTCTTCAAGGTGTTGCTCTCATCCATTTTGCACACCTCACTCTGTTAATCCAATAGCACTAAACTTTTTATGATCTTCCCTAAGCATTACACCCTTATGTCTCTATTCTCCAGACTTGGAGGCTACTTCCCAAACCCTAGGGGTGAGCTGCAGTGTCTGTAAGTCTTTGCTTCCTTCACAAATTGTCTTACAAAGGGCTTCTTCCTTCATGTGGTTACTGCTTTGAGGTATAATACGACTTTATTGTATTTCCTTCCAGGAAAAACACTTATTTCGCAGGATGCATCCTGTATAACAGTTACCAGATTCAATGCTGCACACGCAGAGATTGGCAATGCTGAGGTCGTTCTTGTCTTTATAGCTTTGCATCCAATCAGGGAAATGAAACCAAGTAGTCACGCAACAAAATAGTTACAACAGCTCATAGTGAGGGCAAGAGGAATCCAGGATTATTTTGGAATATGGATGAGAGACCGACGTAGAATTTTAAATAAGAGGTTGGGGGCTGGCATCTCAGGTCAGAATACATGTGAGCTGAATGAATAAATGTGACAGCTGAATAAAATGAAACCCAGAATGGTCTCTGTATTCTTTAAAGAACTATCCAAATGTCCTGTGGTGCACAGGACAAACAGCACAGTCTGCAGAAAGGCAGTTTGTCTGTAGAGAAACCCTGACTCAAGAAAAATTAATTGAACAGAATGGCAAGGGACATGTAGCTTAAGACAATGACTAGTAGGTTAATGTGGCAGCTTGAATGAGATTGGTCCCCAAAGACTCATATATCTGTATGCTTAGCAGGCAAGCTGTCTGGGAAGAATTAGGAGGTGTGGTCTTGTTGGAGAAGGTATGTCACTGAGAGTGGGTTTGGAGGTTTCAAAAGCCCACACCAGACCTAGCACTCCCCTCCCTCCCTCCCTCCCTCCCTCCCTCCCTCCCNCTACCTTGATTAGGCCTTGTGCTGGTAAACACTGTTTCCTAGAGATCATCAGTCCAAAACTAATGTCAGGCACAGAAGAAAGCATTTCACAACTTTTGTTCCAGTTCTTATGTACTCTACACTTTCTCTTCCTCAATGGTCCCTAAGCCTTGGCAGTGTGTGTGTGTGTGTGTGTGTGTGTGTGTGTGTGTGTGTGAGAATGGGGGGTCGGGGGGGGGCTGGGGAATAACAAATTTCCTGTTCTCAGAACCTTGCTTAATTATGCATTTCCACATTGACTGTTGTCCACTGCAGAAAAGAAACTTCTTTGACCAATGCTGAGAGAAGCCCAAGTCTACTTGTATACACGTTAGTATTTGGAATCAATTTGGCAACTTGACTATTGAACAAAATAGTTATAGGAAGGTCTACCCTAGAACCTTCCAAGCCATGGACTTTGGTCAAGGATTTTAGTACCAGGCTAGGAATTTTCTCCTGTGCTTCAGACCTGGAATCCAATCAGAAAGTCATTACCCTATAACCCTTGTGCAACCATTGCGCTAGTGGGGTGGGTGGGTAATATAGCATTGTCCTAGGCTGGGTAAGACCATTAATGGTTTTTCTCCCCCCAACAACCTTGGGGGGAGAAACCCTTGCTAGCACTATAGATGACTACAGATGTCTTTACTGACATTGAGAAGCTGAAGCCTTTAGGTGACTTTGCCAACATGTCAGAAATGGCAGTTTGGACATTTTGCTGAAGCCTGTGTGATTGTACAGCTCTCCCTGTCAACCAAAGAGGTTCCAAGGGACTTTGGTCTCTGTCTGCTTTCTTGCTGTTTGAGTTCATCTGATGATCATAAAATAGAACTCATTCTATCTTGGGAGATTGGATGGGTCTTAGAGATATTAATATGGATTACATCAATCTGTAGTGCATGTCAAATTTCTTGATAATCAAGGGTGTTGTTAAATTTAGAGACTATACAAAATAATATTATTCCAGGTGCCCGCATTATGTTTAAAAAAAAATCTTTACTATAATAAATTCCTTAGTGGCTTGAGGACTGCAGAGTTTTATCCTGAAACATTCCCTTAACGTGTGTGGTGAGCCTCCAACAATTTCAGTATATATTTCACAAACACCAAGGGCCACCCTGGGAAGTTGAGTACAGTTCTGTGTTTTCACTCTTGCGAAACCACATATTCACGAATAGCTCTCTGAAACTGACATTTTTGTCGCACATTCTGTTTGACTAACAGGGTTTTTTTGTTTGTTTGTTTTAAGAAAACATTGTTAAAGCTTTCAAATGTTTCGAAGTAATGGGAGTTTTAACCTCAAAGTTCTCATTTAAAGTTTCTCTTTATGGATCTGAGGCAGCCGTTATCTGGAATTCCTACAAGGCAGGGTAATGTGAAGATGGGCAGAATGTGTTGCCAGTTTCAAACTAGACCTGCTACTGTCCATTTGTCCCTGCCTGGCAGCTGTCCTGCTGTCACACCAGTCATTTCTAAAGGAAGAGCTGCAGCACCACTCTCCCCTTGGCAGGCCAGTGACCCTGGCTGGCCTCAGAGGGGAACAAGTTACTTTAACTGTGGTGATGATTGCCAGGGGAAGCAGGGGGAGCTGCCATGGAAGTCGACTTTTTTTTTTCTGTTCCCCTTCCTCTGTACTTGTGGGAGTTTCCGCTCTAACTTTCAGCAGCAGTTATGTGTACAGAAATGGAGAAAAAGCTTGGGGGCCAGGAGTTTTCCCACGGATGGGTGGTTCTGTTACAGTGGGCAACCATTCCGTGCCTTGTCCTGTGCCTCAACTCCACCAAAATGGGGCAATGCATGGGCCATCCTTACTTCTACTAATCTTGTACCCGGCCACTTTCACATCCAGTACCTCCCAGGGACCCCCATTGCCAGGGATCAAGGACAAAGGAGTTCCCTCCAATGATTACCTTGGGAAAGATTTTTCCGTGGGTCTGGGAAGTTGGGGAATGCTCAACATCAGGCTGCTAGAGCTGGAGCCTGTGCCCCGGGCTCCCAGCCACGCCCTCCTGCTTTCCAGCTCGCCCTCCTGGGGCGCTCGTCCTGCCCCCAGCCAGCGACGCACAGTCCCCTGGCGACTGGCACTCATCCAGGCGACTGGCAATTCGCTCCGGGGGAGGGCGCCGTCTGGGGACGCCCCTGGCGGGCTGCTTGGCACTCTCTTCCTCACTCGGGTCCCGCCCCTCGCTGGGGAGCTGCGCGGCTGCGCTGGGTCCCCTTCGCAGCCGCAGGTGCCTGAGCCCAGCACGCAGTCCTGCCGGGGGGCCATTCCCTCAGCCGCGTCCTGATCGGCAGGTGTCTTCTGTTTCCATCGTTGTTACTGGCCTGCTGAGTGCTATCAGCCCCTGCTCCTGGAATGGAAGCATCATCATGAGGTGAGTGGAAAGGCTGGGAAAAGGATGTAGACTGGGTGAGTGGTGATTATACATAAGAAATCGCCCCATGTGAAGAGGGGCACTGGTATAGCTGAGAAGTTCAAGGGATAGGGATAAGAAAGAACACAGAGGCAACGTTTCAGATTGACTCGCAAGACCAGATGGAGGAAATGACCCACCCTAGCTATTGCCCCTATCTGTTTCTCCACTTTCGCACTACCTTGGCCCCATAGACTTCAAGAAATATTCTCTGAGCTGAAATGAATGAAGGGAAGTTTTCCCACCAGCATCTTTCATCCAGCTTTAAAGTAAGTGAGCATTGTTTGCCCTGTTTGCCTTAGTCTCCCCAAGGTTCCCTGCCCCATCCGAAGCTGAGAAGTTTGAACCTTTTCTCACAGAAAAGTAAATGTGCTGTATTCATTCTGTGGGTTGCTAAGCGGCACTTAGAGACCATAGATCGGAGCTGTGAAGATGTGTACGCTCATTCTTAGATCTCAGAAATAGGATGGCTAAGGAGAACTGTAAGGCATTAGGTGCACCTCCTTCAAGTTTGCATGGCTTATTTTAAAACACTTCTCGGGTTTTAGAAGTGTGGAGGTAGGTGCAGACTCATGAGCTGTCTTTGGGAAGTAGAAAAAGGCAGTCTACTTGGATTGAGGGCTAATGTGGAAATGTTTACTTACCAGTAACTTCCAATACCTAAAAAACGACGGAAAACATAGTTAAAAATCCAAACAATTGTTAACAGGGAATGTTGCTAATGTGGATGCTTTCTGGTTTTTGTTTTGTTTTGTTTTGTTTTTTCCCTTTCCTGTGTTTCTAAATATTTTCAATTTAGTTTGTTTTTCAAACACAAGCAAAAAATAATTATGACTGCACAGGTTGTGATAATGAAATCTATATGGTGCTGTCAGATGTTGCAACATCTTTGCATCAGACCTGGTGTTCTCCAACTCTAGGAGTCTCTCAGGAGGCAGCTGCTCAGAGATGTCTGACTAGTCCAAGGCTCCAAGCCACACTTGAGATGATCCTATTAGAAAATTAGGTCACATTTAACAATCTAGTTAGTAATTATGGGGTCAAAGTAGAGTATGAACTCTTGTCCATCCCTGCAAGACAAATTACCTTCTTTTTGTGCTAAGGGATTCCCTTTCTGTGCATGGCTGCTGTACTTGATGCTTAACTAATGCAGAGGACTCTGGAACACGAGGTCACGAAGGGAAGAGGTTTTATGGAAATAGTCTTACATCTCTCCTATTCTCTATTCAACAGAGTGGAAAGAATGAGTCACCATTTTCCTGTCAGAGAAAGGTCTATTTCTTTCTAGCCATGAGAGAAACTTATCTAATTTGGTTAGGCACATGGGGGTAGGGCTGGTGGTATGGGGTTGAGGAAGAAGGCTAAAGGAAATTCTAAACTAGATGAAGAGTGGTAGCTACCATGGGGGAAGGTGATGCTAAGTGACATGGTAATGGCGCCCTTCATGTGAACTTTTCTCCCAGTTAAATTGCTGGCTCTGCTGTCCATAAAATGTGCACACCAGAATGGAAGTCTGAAATGTGGACAAACTTGATAATATTCCCACCTCTTTGTCCATCTGATTTGACAGCATGCAAGGTCAACGCTTGGCACATCTTGGAGTGGTAGAGTGGCCATGTGAGTGAAAGCATGCACTCAGACTGTTACCGGATGCAAGAGAATATAGCCCAACTCGGCAGTGTTAAAAGTCATTGCTCCTTAAAATGTATCAAACCAATTTCCCTTTTCTAATGTTGTTGGTAGTAGAGACATTGCTACTTTTCTAGACTACAGGCAATAATAGAGCACAAAGGATACACCATGCTGTTTCTTAACCCTCTGTCAAATGCAATGAGCATCCTACATCCTTTTTCTTAATTCTTCGCTCTCTTGTCTAAAAGCCTTTTGATTTGTTTTTAACTTACGTAGGCACTAGTTCTCGATATCTTCCTCCATGATCCCACTGAGCTTGCTCCAGCCACCAGTTACCACCATCCCACCCTCTCCCCAACCCTTGCCCATTTAATTGGTTACTTCTTAATTGCTGACTCTTTCTTTGCTCTCCATTAAATGATTCTTTTTAAAAATCATAAGGCATTTTGCCAGCAGTTGGCATTTAGCTGGAAAAGTAGCAATTCCTTAATGGATACTTCTTCCAAATGAAGGCTTGACTTACATTTTCCTAATGAGAAAATGAGTTTTTCTTCTATACCTAGGGGCTCCCCAAGTTCTTTTAAAAAATAACTTAATCATAAACAAGGCTCTCTTGGATACTTTCTCTAATTTTGCATCTAAATAAGTATTCTTTTTCCTGTGTAAAAAGTCCACAGGGAAAAAGTAACAACACAACAAAACAAAAGGTTAACAAGTGTCAAGAGCTCAAAAAATAATAAATGCAAAGAAAATATTACACCTATCAAAATAGTGGAAATGAACACTTACTCTCTGCATACTGTGTATGCTACGTACTTTGCTAGTTACTTTAATTGTATTGCTTTACTATCTACATCTATAAGTCATGCTTTTCCCAAGCGCAATATTTTTTGAGCTCCATAGCTGAGCTGAATTTTAAAATGTTCTTTTATAAAATCTGTCTCGTCCGCTCTTTCTGTAGCTCTAAAAATCCCTGGCCAGTGTTTCCACAGTG
>LR749788.1:1671462-1692550 GCA_902729485.2 Mus minutoides | reverse complement strand
ACCGAGTGCAGAACCTATCTTGTCTTTCATTACTCTGTCTCTCTGATTGTTGGGATTCCTTTGTATTGTGGCTTCATATCTACACACTTTGATGCCAAGATTTAAAACTATTTCTAATCATACTTCTTAGACTTTGCCACCATTGCAATATTGACACTCTACCTGGGACTAGCCCAAATAAAAATTGCAAAGGACTGACCTTATCCTTGCCCCTCCAAGGTGCTTTCTGTTACACTAAGTGTAAAATATGATCTTCCCATAGAGAAGGAGCTTTCTTGAGTATTTAAAGTTGTTTCTTACACACACACACACACACACACACACACACACACAAACATGCATGCACTGGCATAACTTAGCTTTGTTTTATCATCTTATTGTAAATTGTGAACAACAGTTTCCTGCCTCTCTGATTTGCTTTTCCTCAGATATATACACTAAGCCTTACCTTACTCTGCTACATCATTTTGATCTCTGTACCTTCATCCCATTTGTTCTTTATCACCTTCTATCTTTTACATCGTTGCATCAGCCTGTTATCATTAGAACTACTCATATATATATGAGATAGGTTATATATACATATATCGAGATAGATTATATATATAATCTATCTCAGAAATCAATTCCTTTAATTTTCTCCACAAAATGTTTACATAATATCGGATGATATTCTGAAATTATTGTATTTGTATACATACCTACCTATTCCATGTTATCTTCCTATTATCTTAACCTGAATTCGACCAAGAGCCTAGTCTTTTAAAATATATTTTATATATGAAAATTTTATTAAAATATTCAAATAACCATGTCAATTTTAAGTAATATCGGGGTGCATGTTCTACTGCTCTTCAGAATATTATTCTTGTTTTTAATTCAAGACTATTTTTTTTTCATTAATTCATTTATTTATTCACTTTACATCCTCTCCTCCCAGTCCCTACTCACACCCCTTTCCCCATACTCTCTTCCCTTATCCTCAGAGGAGAAATGCCACCCCTAACCCCTCCATGAGTACCGATTCTCCCTGGCACATCGAGTCATGGCAGGACTAAGCGCACCTTCTCCCACTGAGGCCAGACAAGACAGTGTGGGAAAAGGATCCAAAGACTAGCAACAGAGCTGCAGACAGTTCCTGCTCCAAAGGTGAGGGGACCCACATGAAGACCAAGACGCACATCTGCTACAAGTGTGTACGGGACCTAGTTTCAGCCCATGCTTTCTCTTTGGTTGGTAGCTCAGTCTCTGTGAGCCTTTACAGTCCCAGGTTAGTTGACTCTGTAGGTCCTTCTTGTGGTACTCTTGACCCTCCAACTCCTTCAATCCTTCTCCCAACTCTTTGACAAGACTCCCTGAGCTCCACCTAATGTTTGGCTGTGGGTCTCTGCATCTCTTTCCATCAGCTACTAGATTAAGCCTCTCAGAAGACTGTTCTGCTAGGCTCTTGCCTGCACATATTGGAGATTTTCACTGATATTGTCAGGAGTTGTCCCTCTCCCATGAGATTGGTCTCAAGTTGGGCCAATCATTTGTTGGTTATTCTCTCAATCTCTGCTCCATCTTTATCCCTGATGGATTTAGCTTTAGGTAGTGACTTTCTTACTTTTCTACTTCCTTAATAAGGCATCATGATGGAGGTAACTTCTACAGAAAATGATTTATTTGAGGCTTACAGTTTCAGAGGGTTGGGGTCAATAGCAACCATGGCAAATAGCAACATTAGGTAGGGAGGCAGGCATGGCACTG
This sequence comes from Mus minutoides, assembly GCA_902729485.2. NCBI lineage: Eukaryota > Metazoa > Chordata > Mammalia > Rodentia > Muridae > Mus > Mus minutoides. Next base: position 1,690,801 of record LR749788.1, on the reverse strand, counting down.
TAGCAGTACTTGCAAGCTCACATCTTTATCCAGAAGCATGAGACAGAGAGAGCTAACTAGAAATGATACAACTCTTTTGAAACTTCAAATCCTGCCCACAGTAACATGTCTCCCCCAAAATGCCACAGTTCTTATCTTTTCCAAACAGTTCCACTAACTGGGATCTAAGTATTTAAATATATGAGCTTTTGAGGACCATTCTCATTCAAATCACCACAGGTTGTGAGTTTCAAAAGAACTTACAGGAATCTACACAAAGAGAAAGATAAGTGGACTTTATGCTTTTTATATACTGAAGTATGATTTAGGATAATGGTGTAAATTTTCTGGGATAGAGAATAAAATTGAAAGCATGGAATGAATAAAATCTTCTAAATAGAGAACATAAATAAAGTAAAATTTAGAAAATAGATTAAGAAAAATATGTTTTGCAACAATTTTTCAATAAATGCCTGGACAAGAAAAATATTTTCAACAAATGAGACTTAAGAGTGACCAGAGGTATAAGAAGGAAATCATAGGCAAAAGTGAGGGGCAACAGGATTTTGAACAAGGAGTACCAACCAAACATGTCCAAGAAGCAAATACTGAGGAAGGTAAATACAAAAAATCAAAACATTCATTCCAAAGTCTTTTACATTATTGAATTATTTCCATTTACTGCATGTGTGTGAGTGTGTGTGTGTGTGTGTGTGTGTGTGTGTGTGTGTGTGTGTGTGTGTAGAGGTCAGAGAACAACTTCTGGGACTCATTTTTCTCCTGTGGGATCTGGAGTTCAAACTCTTAACTGTCAAGATTTGGCGGCAAATATATTTATCCACAAAGCCATCTCTCTGGCCCTAAAATTGTAACAAAAATATTTCTGTGAAATAAGAAGGAAGTACAGCCAAAGATTCAAGTGACTTGAGGACTGAAGGGGGGGGGGGTGTGAACCAAAATCATGCATTTGATGAACATCTGAAGTAAGTACAGATCAACTTGGTGCAACAGTGGTTTTTTGTATGATTTATGGAAGTTTATTACAAAGAAAGTAAGTTTGAACATTTTATTTAATCTCCATATGCTTGAAGCAAATTCAAGCTTTGATGTATATTTTTATCTGAGTTCTTTTCTTTCGTTGCATATAATGTTCTTTGTTTCATAACATCTGTTTTCTCCCCTTGGTGCTTTAGTAACAGGCAGAGAATAATACAAATCATCTAGGCACTGACATTGAATTTAATTCAACCTAGATAGGGACTCAAAATTTGCCTTTAATTTGAACTAGCTGTGTTTTTCTGATGTAGTTGCTTACCTGTAAAATAAGCAAATATTATAAACTCTCAAGGTATCCTACATTGCTTCCAAACTCCTTGTGAATATGTTAAGCCTGACTCTTATGGACAGCCACTCTGAGCCATCTGCATTCCTTTCTGTACTTCTAAATATGGCATAGATAAGCAACTAACCAACCTTCTAGAAAGCTTCATAATTTAATGAGTAGAAATCTATTTCTTTCGAATTTATCATTACAGAAAATAATTAGCAGGCTCTATATTTCTTCTATAAATTTAATGTTCTTTAAATAAGTTGACTTTCTATTCAGAGAAGCATCAGACTCAGATGAAAGTTGATTGATTCAAGCAAATCCAGCTAAAGGCATATTGCTTTTTAAATAAAATCTATCATTTTATATGTAGTGTATATTAACAATACTACAAAAGACTGCCATTGTGGTTTCTGTATAAGGAAAAACACAGCTACACTGATCTTCAGCCGAGGCTGTATCCTTAATTATGAGCTTCTAAAAAGAACGACTCTCCTCTGTGATGAATAGAAACAAAGAAAGACTTCTTTTGAGATTATAATTTAATTCTTTTTAAGCCATGATTTGAAATCTCCAACACATCAAAAATAAATATATGTATATGATATAAGAAATACAATATAGCCACCCAGTTTTGTTTTTTTTTTATGCCAAAGTTTCTTTCTGTGTAGATAAAGTTAAGATGTGTGGCTAAATTTTCACAAGAAGAATATTTCACTTTTCTCAATGTAATTTTCTTTTTTTTCATTTTTTTCAAAGAAATGGCATTCAAGTTCAGAGAAGCCTTGTTCTGTCATATGGTCTGTACTTTCAATGAGACCAAAATAAAGCTAGCATTAGTAATTTGTTATATAACTCAAAGATTTTCCCAAGGACTAAACAGTATTGCTTAAATGCTATATTATAGACTCGAGCATTTTTACTACAATAATGAACATACATAGATATTTTCCATGTAAATGTGTTAAAGACAATGATGAACAAAATCAAAAAGGAATTTTGCCCCCGAGACGGAAGGAAATGCCCTCTAAACAGCTTTGTGTGCACCCGCTATAGAAATTACATTGAGAGAAGTGAAATATACTTCTCATGGCTATTTAGGCATAATTATAAATTTTACCTACACAGAAGGAAATAAAGGTATATAATTTTAATAACTTCTTAGGACCACTCATTTTAGAGACCCCAGCCAGGACTAGAATCTAATCTAACTCTTTTTAGCCATTTCATACCAGTCAGTATCCACTGAAATGACTTAAGTAAGTCTTATTGTCTGCTTCACAATTCAAATGTAAATAGAGTTCCTTGGATTCCATTCTGTAGGCCTTGGAAGTACTTACAATCTCTGATAATGAGATGGATGGCTAGGAGGATAATTTTCCAGTGGTCACTCACTGTTTATTACCAGTGGTTAGTCTTACTTGTAGTGGATTTGGTTGGTTCTTTCAAGATTAGTGTATATAGCATTCATAGAGCATGCTGTGCAGGGCATGGAATTCTCATATTATCTTTAAAAGCCGTTTTGTTCTTACAGCTTTAATAAGCATAGTTACTGCTCCTAAGGAGTAAATGCCTGGATAGAAAATCTTAGTGTCGTGTGAGATGGAATTTATGTATCTATGTGAATCTATTATTTTTCAGTATAAGTGTTTTCACTGATAAAATATTTAACACACCAGGATCGTCTTTTTCTAAAATTACAAACTGCACATTTTTTAGCTTCTTTTCATAGCTAGTAGAGGTAGAATTATGTTGTGTTTTCTACATTAAATAACTCAACCCAAACGCTGATGAAATACTTCATATTCTCTACAAAATTGATACTGACAAAGAATTTTTTTACAGAAATATACAGTATAACATATTCAGTGAGCACTTTCATTTACACATTAGAAATTATATATACATATATGTACACAGGTGCTATCAATATTTTTATTTCACCAAAAATCATATGATAAAAGTACTCAATAAATTAATAGTGATGGAATTAGAAGTCGGAACACTGAGAGTTATTTTCACTGCTCTTCCTCACGCAATTGGAATCTTTTGAAAGAAGTGCTTCCCACCAAGCAAACACATATCCTTAAGGTATCATCTATAAACCAGTAAATGGGCTTTTATCAAACAAAGTGTTGTGGCATGCTCATGTTAAACTTCTCAGGATGTAGATCTATGATAAGGAAATATATGTGAGATATAATTTACCTAATCTGTGCTATTCTGTTATAGCAGGAAATCAATTATGCATAAAGATATATGTGAAAATAAATGTATAGCTATGAATATGCACAATGACTGTCTACAGATTTGTTACATAGAGGCATAGATTATGTTCCATTTTTGATCATTTTTGTTTGTTTGTTTTTGTTTTTTGTTTGTTTGTTTGTTTGTTTTTTCGAGACAGGGTTTCTCTGTGTAGCTCTCACTGTCCTGGAACTCACTCTGTAGACCAGGCTGGCCTCGAACTCAGAAATCTACCTGCCTCTGCCCACAAGTGCTGGGATTAAAAGGCATGTGCCACCATTGCCAGGCTTCCTTTTGATTCTTACTGAATACTTTATTCAAGTTTCTTAGGTTCTATAGGTCTTCATTACTTAATGCACAGAACTCTCATAATATTTTACAGATACTTGTAAGCATTAAATGAGAAAAAAAGAGGTAAAACTGTTGATATCATTCTTAGAAAAAGTCTCTTGATAACTATTATCAATTGTTAAATGAGATTTCATTTTAGACTGAATAAGTGCAATTATTGAGGAGAATCATTATATTAGGAAGATACTCCATTACAGGAATAAGTACTAGTGAGACTAGTCTGAGCCATGGGACCACATAAACTTCTTTCTATTAGCAAAAAGCTTAATAACAGTCTTTTTTGTCTTTTTAAAGTATTTTATCCAACTAACTTCCACATATTAATGGGGACTAGAAATATTTCTGAAAGAAATGGTATGTTTGTTCCACCAGCAAGAGATAAAAGGTTTGCAGAAGGAGAGGGGAGAAGCTTGCAGAGTAGCAGAGAGTTCACTAATATCTCATGGGCACACAGTAAGGTAAGGACTGTTCCAAAAAGGAAAACATTCATATTATTGTGATAATGGGAATGAGAGGATGGTTATAAAGGAAGATCTACTGTATTAGTTCCTAGTGTATGAGAATAAAACACCTTCTCATATGCTAAAACTTCTCTAAGTAGAATGTAAAGTATCTTCATTGTTCCCAACATATAATTGAGATTTTTGTGTGATCATGAACCTCTCCTCATGAACATAGACACACACACAGATGCACACACACATTCCCAATGACTAAGTGTCCCAAAAGTAGCCATCTCAAATATTTACAGAGTCTCCACCTTACTGATGTGGGGATAGAAACTTTTATAGATCTAGTTATAGATCAAACCTACAGTGTTATTTCAGTTCCTTTACTGGTGGGCATAATACAAGTGTCCTTTAATAATGATTTTATGTATAATCTACCCAAGGCAGAGCTAATATTGTATAGAGAACAACAAAAACAAATAATAATCTTCAACTCCAGATTTCTAGGTCCTTCTAAATTATCTCATTGTCCTTTGTCATTTTGTTATTCTTGCTACAAAACCATCTAGCCAACATGCTAACATCTGCTTCCTTCATTTGCTCAATGGTATAAAGTGCCCTTAATAACCAATTTTTGGACCCCAAACCATACAACTACTATTGTTTAATTAACTAATTAGAAATGTATAACTTTCAGTGACTTAGTATTCCATCACTCTGGTAAAATTATTGAGATAGCAATAATAGTTTTTTAAAAAGGACCTAAGAGCTTACATGTCCACATTTTCTAGTCCATAATTGGTTTGCTCTGTTTCTTTGGCCCTGTGACAACACAGGAGATCATAGTAAGAATATGTTACAGAGAACTTTTGTCCATCTGACAAGAAGCCTGAAGAAGAAAGATAAATATAAACACACTGGAATTGCAATACTTTTTAAAGGACATGGCCCTAATGACATAACTTGCTTTCACTAAGTGCCATCTTCTGTATGTCCCAGCACCTCTCCATGACACCACAGCCAAGCATTTAATGACTGGGCCTTTGGAAGATATTTTCTAAATAAAATATCCTTGTTTTATATCCTAAAAGTTGAAGTCATTCTCTTCAAGCAAAATGGATTTTAATCCACCTCCAGGAGTCTCTAAAAATCTTAGCCTTTGGTCATTGTTTAGAAGTACTTTCTGAGGCTAAAGACAAAATGGACTGTGAGCCACTTTTCAAAACAATTATGTACTTCTGAGATTGCACCCGATTAGATTAGAAGGAAAGACTAGAACAGTAATTTGAATAAAGGAGATCAGCAAACCACAGAACTAGACTACTTGGTGAGTAGAAGAATGGTTTATTTGGAGACAAATTGTTAAACTATCCCATGAGACTAGAAAAACAGCAACTCTACAAGCAAGCAAATGTTCTGTGATAGTCAGCAGGATATGTGTGTGTTGCAGGGCATGTCTGTGAGCTAGTGCAACCCGTTTGCTGTAATTGGGAACTACACTGCACTCTGCCTCCATCAGCTGATCATCAGCGACAGAAATGGAAGTGATGATTTTTCTGACAAGTAGAAATCCACATTATGTGGTACATTTACACAATGGAGTACTATTCTGCTATTTAAAAAAATGAATTTATGAAATTCTTGGGCAAATGGATGTATCTGGAGGATATAATCCTTAGTGAGGTAACCCAATCACAAAAGCAGTCATTGGATATGCACTCACTGATAAATGGATATTAGCCCAGAAACTTAGAATACCCAAGATACAATTTGCAAAACAGAAGAAAATAAAGAAGGAAGACCAGCGAGTGTATACTTCATTCCTCCTGTGAATAGGAAACAAAATACCCATGAAAGGAGTTACAGAGACAAAGTTTAGAGCTAAGATGAAAGGATGGACCATACAGAGACTACCCCACCAGGGGGGATCCATCCCATAATTAGTCATTAATCTCAGACACTATGGCATAGGACAGCTAGTGCCTACTTAAGGGACCCTGATATAGCTGTCTCGTACAGAAGTGGGTGCTCATAATCATCTATAAGATGGAACACAGGGCCCACAATGGAGAAGCTAGAGATAGAACCCCAGGAGCTAAAGGGGTCTGCAACCCTAGAAGAGGATGAACAATATGAACTAACCAGAACCCCCAGAACTCGTGTCACTAGCTCCATATGTAGCAGAAGATGGCCTACTTGGCCATCATTGGGAAGAGAGGCCCCTTGGTACTGCAATCTTTATATGCCCCAATACAGGGGAATGCCAGGGCCAAGAAGTAGGAGTGGGTGGGCAGGGGAGAAGGGAGGGGGAAGGGGGAGTGGGAGTGGACTTTAGGAATAGCATTTGAAATGTAGATTAAGAAAATATCTAATAAAAAATTGGAAAAAAAAAACTGAATGCCAAAGAAAAAAGAAAAAAAAAATCCACATTATAAGGTTTCTGAGGAACACTCAGAACTTTCTGAGTTTAAGTTCACAACAATTATCCTTCTCTTTATCCTGTAAGAATCTGGCCTGGGTTTGTCATTTTACAACAATATCAGCAGCATGGTCATTTGGGAACCTGTGTTGTGACCCAACAATCTGTAGGGAAATACCAAAGCAGAACAGAAACAGAGAAATCCAAAAATAAATCGAGGATCCAGGACACACGGGGGTATATTAAGCTCCAAAAGGCTTAGGCAATCCTACCCCTGTGGATTTTGTGATCACAGCATACATGGCCAGTCTCTAATACTGGCTTCACTCGCTGCCTACAGCTTTCTTCCCAATCATGTCATCTATAACTTCCTGGGGTCTTTTTTTTTTTTTTTTTTTTTTTTTGCAACTTTAGCTTCACTCTTGCAGCTTCACATATCATCCTACCAGGAGCAGATTTTGGGGGTTTCTAATGCCCAGGTCTCCCTAGTTTACCTTTGAAAGTTCTGTGTGATCTCTGAGGAACCCCAAACTTCATCCTTTTTGCATGCCTTCAAAACCAGTATCTTGGAAAAGACTACACACCACTTCTGTGAGCTGTAAAGGGCCTGCTGGAAACAAGCATCTGAGGGTCTTTATAACTGAATGTGGATAACAAATTCTAGAAAAACAAATCTCAAGGATGTTCCTTTGGAGTAGCATGCCCCAGGGATTTCTTATCAAATGAAAGTACTTGAAATGAGTTTAAAGCTTTGTACCAGTGAGCATGCAGTAAAAAAATAACCTACTGAGTCTAAAGATGACCTCAAGCTATCTTTTTTCTTGTCCAGGCATAAAGTATCTGCTTCCTTCAATGGTGTTCATCTAGAATAACTGCCAATTTACTTTGCATCTCACCACACAGCATGTTTTGCATTCCACTATTTTTTCCCTCTGCAGGTTTTTTTGGTCCTTGCTATGCATTGGATATAAAACCTCATCTCTTAAAGACTCAGGTGTTGAAAGCTTGTTTTCTCAGCTGATGGATCCAGTTCTTAAAACCTCATGAGAGCTCTTACTGTAATGGATTAATATGATGATGGAAGCATAGCATAATCTTATTGTAGGATGATAGGACCAGTAAGAAAAAAGCAGCATTGAGGACATTCATTTGACTTATATTCTGCCCATGATCCCTTTCTCTCTCATATTCTCTGCTTCTCAACTGCCATGAGGAATGATCATCTGCTACACATCAAGTCTAAAGGGAGGGGACAACCACACTGCTAATTCTAACTGTAAATTTGATCAAACAAGCCAAGAGTTCTGTGCTTTCTTCTCAATGGTGTTCTGCTTAGAAATTTCTACTGAGAGATTAGTTAGGACATGACTTTTAAAAGTATCCATTCAGGACATATTAGGGCAGTGACATAATGTAACTAAGTTCTTTGTTAGAATTGTATCTAGACCTTCTATTCTAATTTCCAGTGATGTATAAAGTCCCATGTGCTGGGGTTTGGATAAAACTGGTCCCCATAGACTTATAGAGAATAACTCTATTTGAAAGAATTAGGATTGTCAGACCATGTTGGAGAAAGTATGTCCTTGGGGGTGGGCTTTGAGATTTCAGACGCCCAATCCAATCCCAGTATTTTTATCTTCCTGCTGCCTGGCAATGTGGCTGTAGAACTCCAATTTCCTCTTCAGCATCATGCCTGCCTCGGTGTAGCCATGCTTCTTGCCATGATGATAGTGGGCTACACCTCTGAATGTAAGCAAGCCTCACTTAAATGCTGTGGTCATGGTGCCTGTTCACCACAATAGAACATTGACTAAGACACAACAGGTGCACCACAAACATAACTTTGGTTTTTCTACATTTCTGCCACAAACTTGTCTTCCAGCTACACATCAGAATTCTTACATAAACTCTGTTTATAGAATTCTAAGATTCCTGCAGCCTTTGTTTAAAAATCTTCCTACAAAACCACCTCAGAATTTTCCTTTATCTCTTTGGTTATGATGACAACAGAAACTATATCGACATGTACCAATTCTCTGCAGTTTTTATTAGATATTTTCTTCATTTACATTTCAAATGCTATCCCGAAAGTCCCCTGTATGAATTTTCTTCATTTTAAGATTTTTTTTGTTTTGTTTTTGTAACAGAATATGTGACATTATCAATTTTAAGGAGGGGGTAAGGTTTATCTTGGTTCATGATTTCAGGAAGTTTAGACCATAGTCACTTGACACTGTTGCCAGTGACCTACATTCATATGGTACATCATTCTAGGAGTACACTAAGAGGGAAGCCTATTTACTTCCCGATGACATGGAGGTGAGTGAGAGAAGCATGGCACACTGGAATCCTAATATTTATCTTCTAGAAAGGCATGAATCTAAGATCTAGATTAATTAAGATCTGTTAAAATTCATTATTTCCCAATTGTATCACAGGCTGGGCATGGAGTCTTTAACCATGGAGTCGTCTGTACACACATGGAGTCCTCTGTACACATATGGAGTCGTCTGTACACACATGGAGTCGTCTGTACACACATGGAGTCGTCTGTACACACATGGCGTCGTCTGTACACACATGGAGTCGTCTGTACACACATGCAGTCGTCTGTACACACATGGAGTCATCTGTACACACATGGTGTCGTCTGTACACACATGAAGTCGTCTGTACAAACATGCAGTCATCTGTACACACATGCAGTCGTCTGTACACACATGGAGTCGTCTGTACACACATGGAGTCGTCTGTACACACATGGAGTCATCTGTACACACATGGAGTCGTCTGTACACACATGGAGTCGTCTATACACACATGGAGTCGTCTGTACACACATGGAGTCGTCTGTACACACATGGAGTCGTCTGTACACACATGGCGTCGTCTGTACACACATGCAGTCGTCTGTACACACATGGAGTCGTCTGTACACTCATGGAGTCGTCTGTACACACTTCCTGCATGTCTTAGTCTTCTCGCTTCTGTGACAAGGTATGTAACACAAGACAAACGATGGGGTAAGAATTTACATACTCATTGTTTGAGGGGACACAGTCAATCATGACGGAGATGGAATGTCCGTGGTAGCCGCTCCTGTCCTTAGCAGGTGAATTATGAAAGTGCTTGTTCACAGGAAACGGAGAGCTTGCTGAAAATCAGGGATGGGCGAAAACTTGTGAGGCCTGCACCTCAGCATCTTGCTTTCTCATCCCAAGTTTCAGCATCTCCATCCCAAATTAGGCTATTCAATACCCAAAACATTCTATAAATAAACAGTCTCTTTTCTAAGTGGAATACTAAAGACATAGTAAAGAAATAATTGATAATAATAATAATGATAATAATAATACCCAGCAGGGAAAACACCAAGTCATCAATTCCTTGCATCTAAGGATACCATGGAGCTAAATAGTCCAATCCCCACATGTCTGCCGGCCCGCACATTTGAAAAGGCTTGACTTAGTACCTAAAACTTGCCTGAGCCAAAGTCCTTTCTATCGTCCATTTCTAATACTCTGGGATCACCATTGCGGTAGGGATTCACCTTCCTATATTCTTGCAAAGCCTTGCCAGGAGCTGCCTGCAAGTAATCTGCCCCTGCATTTCCTGTCCTTAGCATCATCCTGGAGTCTTGATGTAAGCTTTTCTGAATCCATTGCTCTTACAGACTATAGAATTGTCAAAACATCACTTTATGGCCATTGCTGCCAAGTTTGTCTGCCAACCCTAGATGTAGCCCCATATCCTTAGACATCAGCCGTAGTGAGTTCTACTCTAGATAGTTTTATTTGTACAGAGGGTGATGGAGGCTTTTGAGGGGTGGTGCAGGGGAGCAGGTACCTCATTTTTTTTCTCCTTAAAGAGAATGCATTTTTTTACATGCAATCATACCAAAACTCAAATTCTATACTGCCTTAAAATTTTCTTTCCTAAAAAAAAGTCTATTATTTTTTTTTAATTCAGAATCACTCCACTTTTAAATATACAGGTAGAATATACCCAGTTAACCTATATGGAGCCAGTCATGTATCCAGTTAATTGCAGAATGTAATTAAATGGTCTCCCATCAGATTCCTCCAAATAGTATCATTCCCTAGTGATGTGTCAGAAGTGTTTGCTGTGCATATTTCTATTGCTCTTTGAGTCTTCTGCATTCCCACCAGAATCACCCATTAAGCTTAGAGCACTCCACATCTTCTCCGATTCACAACTCCAAACCTCACTTCCTTCTAGCAAACCAGTTCCCACAGCCTACAAATCACACGATCTAGGTCATTACACCAACAACTTAATAATTCAGTGCTTGTTTCCTATATTTGTTATTCTCCTCACAGCTTCAATCAAATACCTGACAAGAACCAATCAAAAGTAGTAGGCATTTATTTTGGCCCACAGTTTAAGAAGCCCCTGCCCCCACCATAGGGAAGACTAACTACAGCAATGGGAATGGAAGCGTGAGGCTGCTTGCTCACAGCTCAGTAGATGAGAAAATCTGTGCCAGAACCAGAGCTGGCTCTACCCACGATGGGTACCCAATAGCAACCTACTTCCCCCCACCACAAGAGTTGTCCAAATCTAAAACATCACCAGATTAGCAGCAAGCATCCAAAGTACGAACCCATAAATTATATTTCTAATTCAGTTCTCTTTCAAACACAGGCTAAATAATTTAGTGCATCCTGTGACATTCATAGATGACATGGTACGTGATCACAGAAAATTCAAAAGACAAGCTATTCTACTTTTGCTGTTATATATTCTATACAAATGGAATTCATTTTTAGGTTCATTTTCGTACTGACCTTTCTTTGCTGAGCAAAGTCAGGTCAGTTAAGATAGTATATTATTGTACATATCTTATTCTTGTTTAGCTGGTTTTCTAGACAAACCTATTTCCTAAAATTTTACGTGACGCAAATTCTGTAATCAGGGGATTGTGGGAAAATTTGAGAGTATGGGCTATCTCCCCTGTGTTCCTAAGTTTATATATGATATGATATTTAAGCTTGTAGATACTGAAAATGGAGTAGGTGGGAGTAAACTTCAGCTCAGCCATATAAACGGCTTATATCTCATTTTCTTCAATGTATACGAAATGGACTCCTTTATTTAACATCCCTGTGTGAACTTCTTAATGAGAATTTCCCTTCTAAGTGAGGCAATGGATTCTAGGTGGGAAAGATATGCTACTCAGTTCTGCTTAGAGATATACACAATAAAATGAATTCTACATATTTTAAAATGATTCAGAGGTAAAATCCATATACATACACTTTTATTGAGATAAGGTAAAAAATTAGAGCCATATTTTGATTTGCTTCAAAGGCTTTATGGAGTTTAATTTTTAAAAATATAATGAAGCATTATTGAAAGGATACTCTGGCTTGGTATAGATTTTCTTAGATTATGTGAATAATGTGGAGAATCAGGGGATGTCTCATTGGTCAACATGGGGGCTGCTCTTGCCGAGTAAAACAGCTCAGTTCTCAGAACCACTGTTGAGTGACACATAACTTCTTGTAACTGTTGTTCTATGTGCTTCAACAGCCCTTTGTGGTGTCTATCAACCATAATTATATGCACAGAAGCCTATACACTTGAAGATACATATACACAACTAAAAATAAAAATAAATTTTACCAAAAGAAAATATAAAGAATAAATATTGTACAATCTGCTAAAATTATCATTAACTGTCCATTTGCATTTAGTCCACCTTCTTGGCTCTGACAACAGTAATGTTAATTTGATAAGAAATGATTTATATGTTTTTATTGTTAAAATAGAATTTCTGTTTATGCTTTTCAGTGCTTAGTTTACCAAGTAGTCAGTGAAAACCAGGACATTTTCAAAAATAAAATAAATCAATGTGTGTCTTATCTCTCTTGTGGAAGGATTTCCACAGGCTGTATGCAATCTTGAAAGGAAGAAGATTCTGTGCTCACCATGTATGAATGTTTGTAAGCTGTGGCTGAATAACTTGCAGCATTTCTTAAGTCTCTTGAGGCTCATGTCTGAAGCTAGAAATGGTGACTTTGTTGTATTTGGCCATTTGAAGTTCATTTTTCCAATGATCCAGCAGAGCCTTCATGGACGATAAGGGAACATGTGATATTGTTCAAATCAAGCCTGCTTGAGTTAAACAAGGAAATGGCAAAGCTAAACATGAACAGCAAGCTGTTCGGCTTTGGTCCCTGCAGCTTACATATTGCCATTTTCAGTCAAAATAAAAACGTAACTTACACCTCATTGTTGTATGGCTGAGAGACTTTCCTACAGGTAAGATAGCAGCTTATTTTAGAAATTAAGTCAACGATTCATGTTTGGAATGAGGAGTAATTTTTTTTGGCCTTTTTCTTTTGACATTGCTTGTGTTTTATATACAATTTTATTATGAATGGCTCTAAAACTGAGAATTAGCACACAGAAAATGCCACAAATTCTTCTTGCCTTTAATCCCAGTTTATGGGAGGTAGAGGCAGGTGGATATCTCTGAATCTAAGGCCAGCTCTTCTACATAGCAAGTTCCAAGTCTGCTAGAACTACCCGGTCTCATATAATAAATTGAATTAAAGTTTTACTAGTTAAGTTGAAACTCACATTCTTCCTTTTTTAATTATAAAATGGGCTTAATAATAAAGCAGTACATTTTCCTTGTGAGGAACAAAGATCTAAACTGGGTCTTAGTGAGGGATATCTTTCACTACACATAGTGTATCTCATACATGGTTCATATTTGCATTGGTGACTCTACAGCAAGCAAATAATTCTCACTTTAAGCTCTAGGGAACTAGAGTCTTTTTAAGAAAACAGGAAGAAAATAAACTTGCAGTTGTGGGAGAAGATGAAGACATTTTCCTACATCATTTTGACATGTGTTGAGACAGGGAATTATATTTATTTTCTGAAAAACATTTACAACATCCCTTATGACTTTTTTATTCTCACCACCAGCATTTTAAATATTAAGTTCATCTACTAATTGAATTTATGCCTCCTAAGGTAACCTCTGTTTTCACCACTTTCCAACTTAATGTAATTATCTATATATTATAAAAATTCTTTTCCTTATAATTGTGGAGTTTATTATTTACTCTCCAGGACAGTTTCACACTATAATTATATTATGTATTTCATTTTTTTCCCTATTGCCCTGAAGAAAGACTGTCCTGTTCATCCATCCTGGATTTGAATACTTAAAATCCAAAAGCAGAGTGAATTAAAAGTTGAATGCACTAAAATTAAGCTATTCTTCCACATTCTGAATTTATTATGTGAAGAAAGCCATGAGTACCATGATGAAAAAGAATTTAAATGCAGTTCATCTGACTGAACAATTTTAAGTAAAACATAATCAAAATATGTAAGTTAATATTTTCAAAAGTTTCCTTCCATGAAGGAAACTCTTAAATTATATTAATTTACAGATTTAGTTGCTCAGAAAACACAAAAACTTAAAAATGAATGTGTTCTGATGTTATCAAGAAATATATTGAGCAATAAAGTTTGAAAAATACTTAATGCTAACACGGCTACAGTGTGTTTATGCATCAGATACACAGATATTGTAACTACACACTTCTATATTTAGCATTTTATTGTTTTGTAACATATATAATAGTGACATGCTTGTACATATGTAGAGAAAATATTTTGATAAATATATATTATTTGTATAAAAACTCAGTTAATTTTTGTTTTGTTTTCTTTTCTTTTTGAAGGTCTCACTATGTATTCCTCACTGGCCTAGAACCTTCTGTGCAGACCAAGGTGGCCTTGAATTCATAGAAATGTGTCTTCCTTTGTTCTGAGAGAGATGGGCTTAAAGGTGAACATCACCATACCTAGCTTCTAAATAGTCCTCAATGATTAAGAAAAAAAAATACTATTAATTTAAACTATTTAACAAAGTTTTGGTTTATAAATATTTAACACGTGGTAGAGTAGATTGTCTTAGATTGTGTAAGAAAATTAGTTATTTATGAGCCTGTGTGGCGACTGTGATTCAGAGAATAGGCCAGCAAGAAGCATTTCTTCATGGTTTCTTCCTCCAGCTTACGGAGTTCCTGCCTTGACTTCTCTAAATGAAAGAATGTGCCTCCTCTGACTCTGCCAACCCCTGAGACAGGGTTTCTTTGTGTACTTCTGGCTCCCTCTGTAGACCAGGATGGCCTCAAACATAAAATATCTGCAAGCCTCTGCCTCCCTAATACTGGGATTAAAGGTGTGTAACATTACTGCTTTTAATATATATGATATTATGTGTATATATATATATATATATATATATATATATATATATATATGTCTTTGAATGTAAGTAAAGTAAACCCTTACCGTGCCAAGTTGTTTTTGATTGGTGCTTTATCCTAGCAACAGAATAAAACTATGACTCACTGTAAATCATTTTTAGCAGAGCAATTGAAGATCAGTAACCTGTTTTCTTAAAAGATCATGTCAAAGTAAGGTGCAAAGAAAAAGAGGAATAATCTTTAAAGTGACATTTTAAGAGTTTTGTTTTGTTTTAAGAAATGGTATTTTCTAACTCTTTAGATACTTTTATTTTCAAATGTGCTTATCACTCAACATTTGACATTGGGAAGTAGTGTAAGTAAGAAATGAATTCCTCTTAAAAGTATACAACAATAATTTCTATCCAAAGTTCCTAAGTGCTGCGTTTTTAACATAACTTTTATTTTCTTTATACATAAAAATAACTGAATATGTATCCTCCATAACACAGTGGAAAAAAGTAATATTTAGAATAAACACAGACTGAATATTAGTCAATTTTATTCACCAAAACCAAATTTTATTTCTCCTTTCATGAGGAAATGGTATCACAATTCTTAATTACCTCATGCTGATGGGGAACTAGGTCTTCCTAACTCAAATAGTAAATTTTCTTAATAACTTACTATTTAAAAAGCATTGCTATTGCATTTCTTAAGAGACTACATTAACAGAGGACCTGAAAGCATTTTAGAAATAAATGAGTGGAAATAGTAATAAAATTTTGATTTAGATGTGCAGACTAATTCTAACAGGAAAGATGACCAAAATATGTTAAACAGCACAGCAAATTCTGTCCTCTTCAGTGAAGGGTCCCTCTTGAGGAAATATTAATATTACAAAGTTCTTCTATAAACTAAGAAAATAATTTTTGTATCTTTAATAGTTAAGTGAGTATGTCGTCTTTGCTGTGTGTTGTTAGACACCAGCACCTTGAATGTTCCAGGCAACGTGCTCTAACCTGGGTTATATCACCAATCTCAACAAGTTTCTTTTTTTTAACTTAAAACATTATTTGGACTATTGCAATTTTGCTCCCATGGAAAGTTGGATCTTTATTTGTAGGTTGAGGATAAAAGAGAAAAAAAATTAAATGAATATGACAAAGGTCATACAAGAGTGGAACTGGAGCGGAGAATCACAGACGGCAACAGGAACCCAGGTGGTAAACAAGGTACCTTGTTAATGGCTAACAGAGAGAGGTCACTAGAAAATGAAAATAAAGAAGACAGGTGGCAAAATGTATAGGATAAAAAAGAAACCAAAGGCAATTCTTAATAATGATAGTGTTCTGTAACTGCCATCTTTATTTAGTTAGTTATTGATTTAATTTGGCTATCCTGTAAATGGAACCCAAGCCACGCACACTCTTCCCCACTGAGCTATATCTCCAGCTGTGCCTCCTCTATAAACTGCTGAAGTATATATTGTAACGAATAAATGAATATGATGAATTGCTTATAGTGGTATTAATATTAAAAGCATGCCAGACTCTAAATGTCCTTTAATACAGTATGTGATCCTACTTCTTTTGAGTATATTAACTATCTCTCTCAGTTATGTCATAAATATCCTTTATATAAATGTAATAGCTGTTGCTACCAGGGAAACTAAAAATAAGCACAGGAATGAAGCTCACTTTTTATGTAGTAGATAGTTTACAGTAGATCGTTTACTGCATACATGTTTTTTGTTTACAATTAAAGCTGCACATTTGTGTGCTGATATGTACATGAATTCATGAAGCTTCAGTTGACTAGGAATATTTTTCTTCTATTTTCCTAACTTCTTATTGTTTACACTCTAAGCCTTGACAATAAGATTAAGCAGAAATGCAGTGTGGAGATGCTGTAAGTTCTTCCTTCATTTTAAACATCACCAGAATTGATTTTAGTCATACATTTTGAAACAAAGGAAACCGATGTGTTCAAGATGTCATAGTTTAGAGTTTGATCACAGGGGATGGTGTTTTCTCCTTTTCCCACTAGGTAAGCACTCGGAAGGTGTGAAATGAACATCAGGGTGGCACTTAGTGATGTCCGTGCATCCCTTGTCATCCTTGGTCAGCGGTAAGCGATAGGACATGGAGAAATTGCTGTAATCATTCCTGAGGTTGTGATGTGGCACATTTACAGGTCTGCATGAACAGCTGGACGCTTTCTCAGTTCATCATTCATGAGTTGTTTCACAAGCCTTGTCAACAGTTATTCCTCTAAGGGGCAATCATCCACATCCCGCGATCCTCAAGGACTCCAAAGTGATCTTGAACTAGCACTTACATTGACGCTGCTTGCTTAGGCCTCAAAATGGCTCCCGTGCTATGTTTCAGGACTGCAGTAGCTGGACACAAATCTGATGATGGAGTGACTGGGTAGACCCAGGTGTTTGGCAGTGCATTATTTTGTGGTATAAACACATACTTTATGACATTTCTCTGTGTTGCATTGTTTGAAAATTAATATTTCTCACAGGGCATACAAGATCCACGTCTTAATGAATGAATTGAAGCATTCTAATATTCTTGAGATTACAAATTAGAGAGTAGGTGGGGGCTCCAGGCAGATGAATTTACTTTCTTTTTACTAAAGGAAGATAATTGTCTCTACAGATACTGATCAGGGTAGATAGATGTTTCTTCAGGTCTTCTTAGACACTAAAGATTTATTTTGTATAAATTTATCAGAGTATGTCTTACCTGTTTGGTCTAAATCTAACATAAAACCGTGTCTGATTTGAAGAGAAAAGTTTCAAGTGAAGGTCACTATAAAAGAGATAACGTTACCGTTTGATGGCATGCAGAAAATATTTGTTTGAAAATAATTCTTCTTGCTTCTGACTTTATAGCTAGAACCAATCAGCATGTGTGATTTAGAGAGAGAAGATATTACATAGAAGATTTAAAGGTGATGTTTAATTGTAAGATATGTTTGCACTGCTAATTACTTGGTAGTTTTGTTTTTCACAAGTTTATTTCTCTAATGTCATCAACAATCTTTCTTTTAACTAAAAAAAAAATAGTATGTGATTGTGATGAGTGTCTTCATTTTTGTTTGTTTGTTTGTTTTGTTTTGTTTCCATTGCTCTGAAGAGACATCCTGAGGAAGGTAAGTTGTAAAAGAAAGCATTTTATTGGAAACTTGCTTGAGGTTTCGGAGGGTAAGTCCATTAACCATCATGGCAAGGAGCATTCTATCAGACAGGCAGGCACGGAGCAGTAACTGAGAGTTTATATCTGATCCAGAAGCACGTAGGAGAGGTTGTGATGTGGCCAAGGCTTTTGAAACCTCAAAGCTCACTGTCTTGTGACACATCTCCTAAACTTTCCTAAGTAATCCATCAATTAAAACCAAACATTCACATACATGAACTTACTGGGGGTCATTCTCATTCAAACCACCGCAATGATTAATATTCTTAACTTCCCAGATGATAGAGGTGACAAGAGCACAAGCCTCCGGACATGTCTCTGAGGGATGATCGTAAGTAAATTGAGGGAGCACTATTCTCAGCCCGGCACAAAAGGAGAAAGCTAAACAGGAGCAGTCCTTACTCTAGGCATTGTGATTTCTGATCCACGGTGACTGGCAACCTTACCTTCCAGGTAGGTGTGGTTGCCTGCAATTTGCAGGATCCTTCAGTATCTTGTCTATTTCCAAAGTGCTGGTATCAGAGGCATGTACAACCACAACTAGCTTTCTTGCTTTGGTTAGGTTTAAATAATCTTCCTACTGTTGATTCCCAATAGGACTGCACTGACATAATATTTCTTTTATATAAAAGAGTGTTGTGGATAAAGAACATTTGTAATTACAGCTAAAACTTCTTAGTGCAGCCTTTATGACAATATTGCAACCTTCCGTGTCTCTTTTCATAGATTTTTTTTTTTTTTTTTTTTTTTTACTTTGAATCCATTTTAGCTACCCACAGATGCTTAGTTTTGATTGGCGTGGACTCTCTGTTCTTCTCTTTTGGTTCACTATTACTCTATGCGAGTCATTACCATTGATGGGATCTTCTGTAGGGATGGATGTCTTAGTAAGTTTCTATTCATATCTTTTGGATAAAGAGTGTTGTGGGAGGCTATACCAGTGCCTGGTAAACACAGAAGTGGATGCTCACAGTCAGCTATTAGTTGGAACACAGGACTCCCAAGGTAGGAGCTAGAGAAAGTACCCAAGGAGCGGAAGGGGTCTTCAACCCTCTAGGTGGAAGAATAACATGAACTAACTAGTTCCCCCTGCGCTCATGTCTCTAGCTGCATATATGGAA